>QNGE01007377.1:0-13041 GCA_008508345.1 Paragonimus westermani | reverse complement strand
AACAATTGTTGTGTTTCTCGACTATAAAGGTGCGTTCGATTCAGTGGATCGATCTGCACTTTTAGAGTCGCTCAAACGCAGAGGTGTGCCGACTAAGTACGTGAACATACTGTCGGCACTTTATTCCCATACTTCAGCTCAGGTTAGGGTTTACGGTGAGCTGTCTGACAGTTTCAGCACCATGAGTGGCGTACGTCAAGGCTGTCCGCTGTCGCCATTTTTGTTTAATTTCGTCATAGACGAAATAATGGAGGATTGTCTGCGGCACTCACAAGATGCCGGCGTGGACCTACCTGGTGAAAGACTGACTGATCTTGATTATGCTGACGACAAGGTGTTGCTGTTTGACAACTTTCAAGCAGCACAAGCAATGCTAGACGCTATTTCGCGTTCTGCTAAATACTTCGGAACGCGCTTCTGCAGCCTCAGAATGCAAAGTGCTTCTGCAGGATTGCTGTGATCACGTAGATTTGATGTTAGATAATGTAGTCATGAGGGTTGTTGACCGGTCTGTATATCTGGGAAGCTGCATCAGCGGCGGTGGAGGTGTAGGGAATGAAGTAGAAGCGCGTATCTCTAAGGCTACGGTGGTATTCGGTAATCTGGGGCATCTCTGGTGACAGAGAGGTATTTCTCTGAAGCCTAAAGGTCGCGTATATCTGAGAACGGTGGAGGCCGTATTACTTTACGGCAACGAAACCTGGCCGCTCAGAGTAGGAGACGTTAACGGTCTTCAAGTATTTGATCACCGATGTCTGCGTTCAGTCGCTGGTATCGGGTGGCACTAGCATGTAAGTAACGAGGAGGTTTGAAGGCGGGTGTTTGGTTGTGATTGTCAAACGAGTTCTTTTGTCCAGTCTCTGCGTTTGCACAGGCTTAGATGGTTAGGTCACGTATTAAGGCTGCCAGCTAGTCGTCTTCCACACCGAGCACCGTGGTTGGATACTTTACGTGAGATGGCGGCTAACCGAGCCCAGTGGCGTGAGTTATCGTTGTCTGTGAGTTGAATGCATTTAATGATGCTAGGTAGTGAATGCCGTAAGGAAGCTGTCTTGCTTTGATGCCTTACTCTCACTTGCAGTTCGGTTGTTTGTTTGCAAGGTGTAGGCACCTTTATGTTGAATGTTTGAATATGGACGTAGTTATTTTCGGTAGTTAGGTCCCTTCCCGTCCCTTTCTTTTTTCCTTCTCTTTTCCTATACAGGGTTTTCTTTTTCTTCATGGTTGTGTAGCAGTTAAACATTAGTGTGAACCACTGACGTATTGCTGTCTATGATGATGATGATGATGACATCAAGGAGGACCAATTCATGTTAGTTACCTCTCTAGCCGTATTATTTATCTTCTGGCTGTCTTCCCAGAAAAGCCGTAATCCTTCCAGACACGTATCCGACCGGTTGTTTGCCACCATTAATATGTAACTGCAGGTTGTTCGAGAGTGCCACTGAATTGCACACGGCTACACTAAACATTGCTCCAGTTGGAACGGGTAGGACTCCATTTGGCCTATACTCAGAGCTGAACTCACTGAACGAGTACGTGACACTCACTATTCCTGGGGTGACGGTTGCCGTAAATGTGGCGTTGTCTACCACTCAGGTAGAGAAGGTTGCGACAAAGTTTCAGGACGACAATTCAAGGAGAGGAAGATGGTTTTGTGGCTGCGGTTTCCATTTGCATTCTTGTATGAACAAGCTAAGACAGTATCGTCTAATTCCTCTCCTGTGGACCTAAACAATGTATTTTTCACTAGCAACGTTACCAGAAAAGCTGAGCATAGGTATTGCATCCGGTAAAACGATGAGTGTGGAAGTGGCATACGCTAGTGTAAAGGGGATTCCGCTTCATTGTTCTGCGAAAGCTGGAGAAGCGCTCACGACTTGCTAGGACAGGGTCACACATCAAGGCGAACCTCAAACTTCAAGTCACAACGGAGATCTTCATACCTGTTTTTGCGTGAAAACCCTTCTCTTCCGGGGATCATCACACGTGCCCTAGTCCTTTTAGATCTCTGACCCTCTTCATAGCTGGGTGAGTTGGGAGGAGTCGTTCACAATAGTGATATAAGCCCTCGTTCGTCGTTTTTGCTTCCTCCTTTCGTTCTGAGGGTATTTTGTTAAAGAATACCTTATTCCCGTGGGCCTGCTTGAGTTACCTTTGGCACTTTGAAAGACTCATGTGATTTGCACCAACAGCACTTTCCTTGTGCTGGCTGGAATTTTTATGCATCAGGTTTGCTTCTAACTGAAGCATTCACTTAAATTTTCGTGCGTACAGAATGGTCGTAAGCCGTAACTGTTAGACGAACGAAAGCGGACGAAACGTCTCACAGGCGTACACATACGCCTTCCCAGAAGTCGCGCGAAACTCACTGTTCAAACATTTTCCATCGTTACTGTGGCTCTGTTATCAAGCTGTCCTCGCATTATTCTATCTGCTTTTCTACCACTCAAATAAATTAGTTCTGGAGTGCTTACTTCTAGATAGTTGAGCTTTCTAAACAAACTATTAGTCCTCAGGTTCTTACTGTTACAGAAGTACGGCTTTCTGCGGATATCAATGACGAGGAACTGAATTCTCTTGAGTACCCACTTCATCCAGTGAACTCCTCATGTGTGAGTATAGAAGGTGGTTGTTTTCCTAAGCCATCGGCCCTTCAATTCCCCACCGTGATTGGGAAGCCTATCTTCCCAGGCAGCTGCGACACGCTCTGACTCATGGACAGGAACCAAGCACAACAGCTCCATCTCTAGCGCCATCCTTGATTTCCTTAAAACCTGCGACAGTTACTTATATGGCACTCTCGTATATGAACTGTTACCGCATGGCATTCCAAAGTAGGTCCTACGCTAGATCACGTCTCTCTTTGAGAGCGGAACCCATTGAACAAAAAGAGGAGTCGATACTGATAAACATACTGAGAACAACACAACGTTATGAGCAGGTTGTAATACTCTACGTTTCAACCACCTCGGGTGGCCTTCCTCAGGAGTGTTGTAATGGAAATCACATTAATGTGATTTCGATGGTTGAAACGTAGAGTATTACAACTTGCTCAAAACGTTGTTATCCTCAATTTGTTTGTCAGTAAGATGCTAAACGCGACGCCCAAACTGTTTGACTCTATTCGTACTAAATTTGGTGCGGATATCTTACGGGATCCGATCCTATCTCCCAAGTTCCTTAACGATCCACGATCGGTGCTCTGTTGTCTCTGTAAGATATCAGTGATTTTCCCGGTCGTAGTCCCACGAACGTTCTCCTTCACGTTAGTCTCCTAGAAATCGGGCATGTGGGTGACGCTGGTACATCACAGATTCGTCTTTACCGGATTTAGTGCTGGCTGGGTTTCTTCCTGCTAACGCCAGCAAATGTGCATTTGTTTTAGTCGGAAGAAACTGTGCGAATCTATTTGTGATGCGCAGGATGCGGTAGATTTTTCGAAAATGAATACGTAGGAATACCTGGGCACTTAACTGACCGTTAGAAAGAAATTATAGGAGAACAAAAGAGCCTTTCTGGCATGCACAAACGTGTGTTATAAACGCTCTACAGGATCTGGTAATGACCACTGCTTCAGTTTGCCAATCTAATTTTATGAACCAGTCTGAAGAGAGAAATTCACTATTGAGTGCATCCAGTGCCTAACCCCCGAATCGGCCACCGGCCTGGTCTATGTCGCACACGGCGAACCTGAAGACTCTCAGGTGACCTATTTCTTACACAATTTTTTAAGCTTAGGAGTCGTGCAGTAATTCTTCATTTCATTGATTGATTGTGGCCGACGAGGCCACGACAAGAGGCTCTACCAATCCGCACCTTCTTTAGGCAACAGTTCTTTTCGTACAAGGTTATCGGTCACTGGAACGACTTTCCATCTGGAGGTCATCAGTTGTTCTAGGGACAATTTTAATGTGTCGTTAGATCCCTATTCTCTCAAGATGCCGTTAGATCCGTAGACTTGCTCTATTCTTTATACTTGCCGGAATCCCTGAAAGCGATGCTACGCCCCGTTCCAAGTGATTGTCTTTCAGGATAACAGAAACTTGCTGGATATCAAAATATACAAATTTATTGAATGCGGATCGTGTGGGTTTCGGGCTTCCGTACATATTTCTGGGAATCAGTCAGACGCTTTCAAAAAACGCACTCTGTCCAACTTTCTCTCTTTTGAGAGTGCATACCTTTGTCACCGCTTGCTGTTTTGTTTCTGGCTACACTTCCACGAGGTCACCCCGTTGTTCACCCTGTAGTTGACCGTGTGTTGGTTTAACCTTAACCAAAATGTCGCTCAGCCGTTCATTGTTGTTCTTGATTTCCACTTGGCTGGAAGCCTTAGCCGTATGGTCATCGACTAGAGTGAACAGAACAGTTACCCTGTCTCCTTTAAAAGGTGACCGTTTGCATACGATTATTCAGTCCTGCCTAATATGTAATCAGTGGCTTAGTGGTCGGTTCATGAAAAAGTAATCAGCGTTTACATCCCGACGGTTGCAGGAATGCGCATTATTGAGAAACCCTTACGACGAAACTCGAGCATGGTGCTTCTTTTCGAAAAAGGCTGACTGGAAATTCTGTGGACTGCAGAAGCCAAGGTTAACCGTGAGTCTAGTTGAGTGAGGGCAAATTTGGCAATTGGCTAGCCGCATAACTTGCTTACGCGTAATACTTTTTAACATTGCATAGAGTACGTTCGCTTCTTGGCGTTATTCGTCCACCTGATCTTTATTGAATATCCATTGTTCCTGGAAGTGACAGTTTCCACAATTCCTACAGTTTCGCGTTATCAGATTGCGGGAATTCGTGCGTTTTTGAACGTCGAATCTGGCTCGCCCTAGTCGACCCTTGTTCAGTAGGCTCCCTCACGTAAAACGACTACTATTTAAACGGTCGACACAGACAAGCACGTAATTGGAGTCGCAGAAGGTAGATGGTGAGTGTCACACCTGTGCCATAACCGTTTCGCGCTGGCTGAGCTTTACCAACCGACCAACTAGTTTTTCCTCAACAGGTAATCATGCCTATCGGACGGACTGACTCGATTTTTGTGCGGGTATAAACATTATGTAGTTTAAGTTACTCTTGTAGGCCGTTCAATTTCATCTGGCAGATTAAGTGAACTTTATGGGGCTTTCCTTCGGAGATATCTCCACTTATTACGCCTACCTGAATAAAAGATAATATCCTGAACAACGCGCATTTCCCTGAGAAAAAACAAGTGTATTCCGATCGTATTTGTTTTTAACGGGGAGTACCTTGAAGAACCATTCATTTGAATACTGTCATCCCATAGGATGTGCCCGCGCTCGTCAAACAGTCAGCTAAAACTCCTGCTCATCAAACGAGGAGCCCATACGGGCCTGCTAATATTAAAGGGCACTGCAGACTGAGGTTATGGTCAAAACATGTGCAGACAACCTGAAGCGTGAAAAAAGTGGCGAGGTTATAAAATAGGCCACGACCTACCAGTTCGAGCCCGGGTGGTCAGCAAATGCAGCTTGGCAATCCCAGATGGATAGTGTCCATCCATACCAATGAGGTGAAAGATGGTTTATACTTCAGATACTTACGAATTCCCCTGTCACACTCGATGTCCATGAAACTAGTGTCCGAACGGGTAAGAGCTTTGACTCGTAACGCTCAGGGTTGCCGTTTTGAGCTTCCATTCGACCATCTCTACCTAATGAGTCCAAACAAAGACGAGTGTGGTCGTGAATTATCAGTTTGGGAGTGACCGTCACGAATTATTATGAACGGATTTCTCTGTTTGTTCCGAGTGAATCTGCCGCTAATGCACTCGAGTAAAAGCGATGCAACTCCGGACGAGGGTAATGTGCTTCACACGTAACTTGCACTTCTTATCCATGCAGATTAAGTTTTGCAGACCATTTTGTCCCTTTTTTCCCCTATTAATACATTTGTTGCTGCGCCGTTCGAAAGTGACATCTTCGATCTATGGTGGCGGCTGCCATCTTTGATGCACATGCGTTGTCTAAGCTGGTCTTAAGATATGACCACTGTTAGCGAAGCAGCCCTTACGGAACATACTGTTAACCGATACGTTTCGAATCGGAAGCATGGACTCCTCTGCTGTGCTGGGCCACACGCCTTTGGAAAGTTTGAAAGGGAGTCCCCCTAAACCGGGTGCTTTGTATTGTTTAAATAATCTGACCCGTACAATGCTTTATTTTTAACCGACGAGGAAGCAGTCACGAACAAGGGACCTTTTGGGTGCCGGGTAAAGTAACGAGTGTATTGGAAACCAGTTGTCTGCGCTTTTGCCGATTTGGTTTTGTCTCTTCTCTCCCTCGGGTTGCACTCGTATTTCTCACGGTTTTTATAACACTTAAGTCTTAATACCACTCTAGTATATTTCTGTCATCAATCACTTAAGCTGAACGTTCCAACCCTGCTCGTTCACGTGTTGTGAATAGGATAGTCACCAGTCTCGCATTCCATGATTCGGTTGAGGTGGAATATTTTTCCAGAGTCCTAGATGGTAACACATTGTTCTTTATCAGCAGCGCATTGTGTCCACGAAGCCTCGCACTGATTCTACGATCTCTTTGGTCTAACGACGAGATAGTCTCTCACCGATGTACAGCATAAATTCGACACTTGTGCACGATTAGCGTCATGAAGGTGCTCCATATTAGTTAGCATTATTCAAAGTAATCACAAGAACGGCAGCTGATAGGTATATACTAAGTCATTAGCATCCAAAACGCCGGAAACTAATACTTCTCAAAACCAATTTTATCACCACCAAGCTTCAACGGACATCCACTGTTAGATGTTCAGTGGGTATCCTAAGGGCGCTAGCCACTTACATCACGCTCGCCGGCATTAACTCTGCTAACTGGAACATACAAGTGTCCAGTGGACGTTGTCATATCTGTGTGACTTACATTGTGCAGAATGGTGATTAATTAGACGATGCTCATCCTGCCACCAATGTTCTTGTTATGGTTGTAAGTTACCTACGCGCTATTGTCAACGACTGGTGTATTGCTATCAGTTACAGTGGTGATGTGCGTAGACGACCGTTATAACTGACTGTTCGGTGCGGTCTTCTTTCGTTGCTCTAACAGTCTCCTAGTGCTACAGCGTGAGGGAGGCTACTGACGATGATCCAGTCACACATCTTATGCACATTTGTCATTTAGAACTAGGAAGTATGCACACACAGCCAGGGTGAGATGTATGGTGCCAAGCTGGTGTCCTAAGTGCATGTTCGGTTGAGCAGTAAATATGTACAGATCTGTACAATAAAAAGAATGGAATATAAAAGTTGATGTGCACTATTATTATTTCAATAGTTTGAATGAGCGTTGGACGGCTGTTTTGTTGACTTTCAACTCTCTCTTCTTGGCTTTTAATAGTCCCCGACCACCCTAATGCCCATGATAGGTGGTGTTCCAGTGGGTTCAACTGAACCCGCAACGACAGCCGCAGAAGATCAACAGCAGCAACCCACTAAGTCATCGTTTACTGTGAAATTAGTCAAATTCGATGCGGCCAAGAAAGTGCCTCTTATCAAAGAAATCAAATTACTGATACCGGAAATGAACTTGGTTCAAGCAAAGAAATTTGTCGAAGTAAGTACTCCGTGTTATTTTCGAGTTAACGGTTCTTGTGGTGTTGGTGAATGTTTGTTGGTCTGTCGAATGTTACTTTGTTCATAAGCGATTGTTAACACTAATGAAACCTCTCGCAAGGACCAATAATAAAACTTAAGTTACCCTCTGTACAATTTTTTCAGTGACAAATAATCTTTCAACGCAGCAAACTGAGTGCAATCAATATATAATGAGCAGGCATGATATTGATGGTAAGCTCGTTCTTAACTACCCATTGAAGTCATGAGAGCAACTAAGTCGCGAGCAAGGTTTATTCTCTGTGTTTGATCCTCGGTCTACTTATTACACAATAAATTTGGGAACGGTAACCATGGTGAATAAGGGTTGCGGGTCCTGTTTGCTAACAGTCACGCAGTCATTGCTATACATCGTGAGTTCTATGGATCATGTGTCACGAATGTTTAACTGTCCGTACGAACTTCTCAGCGCCGAGGTCAAGGCTGTGCAGTCGAGTGCTAATGCGTTTGGTAATGGTCACCAATCGAAATCTCGTTACTTTGGATCGATTTCTGGGCACTCGGTGAACAGTCCGGGGGGATATTCCTCATTGATGACAGAAATGGAGTCTGTTATATGAGCAACAATGGTGCTTGGGACCGCTTTAAGCACGCTGCTGTTCAGTCACGCTCGAAATAAGCAACTAAATATGTGCACACAAATGCTGATTCCAGACGATGGTCTGTAAGTTGTAACCTGTTAATCGAGGGTGAACGGATGTTCACACGATTCATCTGAAGGCTAAGTCGTTCCGAGTGACTACTTGAGTTTTCTTGTTTTAACGAGCCATAGGATCTCCTTTGAACGAGAGACTAACAGGTACACATTTTTCAGTATCAGAGAGTGATGTATGTTTAGACCTGACCTGCATCACTCAAATAAGGCGCACTGAGTAGCTACTCTGAGTGACCACTTCTAGTTCGGCTTGTTTATTGTCAATGTTAAAGATCTCTAACAACTTTACCAAGCATCATATCACTCACTGGAGGTGTTCCACTGTGTTGATCTTTTGGAAGACTGCCGTAAGATATTTTCACAAAAGATAGGCTGTATGCACAACCGACCTTTGATGCACTCACAAGTTTCAAGCCTGTCAGCGATCGATTACCTTCGGGGGCTGCACATATCGAGTTTTGTCTCCTATTTAGTTTGTACTCCTAGGACTATTCATAACCGATGCCACACACGTGTTCAAACTAACCGATGAAGCCCCAACTGATGTAGCGCAGTAAATAGCTGATAGATTGTGCAGGTTCAAACACAGCTCGCCTGTTGTTGCTTTCACACTACCAAAAGTCTCACGGTGGTTCACGCTGCTCGTTTCCATCAACCAACAGACCATTTTGTGATAGAACGTAAGATCTGGATTTCTGTAGCGATACACTGAATCAGAATCTGCTCAATGGATGTACGCGAGTTTCTGTCGTTCGCATCTTTTGAGCACGCGTGCATAGCCATTACAAAGTGTGTTCAGTGATACACATTCTCGCTTTCCAAGGTATGCTTTCTCGAATCCCAGAAACACTCTCCCTCGCGGCAGATTATTAGGTAAGGTTATTCACATTGGTTTATTGATAAATTCAACATGATGTGCCGTCATGACTATCTTTAGACATGTGTTTATTTTCGCTACTGGAAGATTACATTTCTGTTTTAATCGGACGGGGTTCGTAACATCATTCCTACAAACCTGCATTGTCGCGGAGGTTATGCTCATTAAAAAATCCACGCAAGTTTCGATCTTAACCAGGAAGAAGTGAATCGACCAATCAGTTGCGACACGTAATTTCAGCCCTACCTGTGAGAGCCAATGAGTTGGCCGTACATCTAGGTAACTGGGGGCGTACGTCAGTGAGTTCATTCCGAACTGGCTGCTCACATCAGGGGTTCGTATCGATCGAAGTGCATTCACGAAACACGCACACGATGTGAACCACAGGGTAAATTGGTACAGGCAGGTTATCTATCACCTAATGTTTGTGCGCAAATGGTCGAGTTGTTGCTAAAGTTTAACGAAGTAATACCGGTCGTGTGCATACTGAAGCGAATTGTTGCCTGACTTTCCTCCTTATCAGCTTTGTCCACAGACCTCTGAAAAACCCAATTTTCTGTTGGAAATATGGGAGTTAGGTGCACCCTGGCTGTGTTGGTGTATTTTAACGAGCAAAACAAATCTACGGTTGAACGGTAAGCTACAACAAGCAGGACTGATTACCGGGTGAAACGACAAATCGCACATTGACAATTTGCGGCCGTAATCAGGTTGGAAATTGATCGCCGAGTAAAGAAGGTCTCGACCTAATTCAATTAAACGCAGACAGATACAAGGTTACGGACGTACTGGCGTGCCATAAATCTGTTTGGACAATTGATCGATGGCAGTCGGTTAATCGGAAGTTCCTTTTCGTCAGTTGTGTCTGGGAGCGTGGATGGTATGAGTTCAATGTTCGTTTACGGTCAAATCTGACCAGGTCACAAAAATGAATGCGATACCTTCTCACACGACGTCTATGTTTCCAGCGGATTAACAGTTAGTGGAGAAGAGACTGACAGAGCTTCACACGTTACTTTCACGCGGACTTATAAATGAAGCAGTCTACTATAAATTGAAACCCATGGACCACGGGACACCCATACCATACGGGTTGCCCACAGTGTACAAGCCTACTATACAATTATGCCCTACTCTTTCGACGATTAATTCGCTTCACCATAAGATTTCTCAGTGGTTGGTTGCAAAGTTGGACCCTGTAAGGAAAAAGCTACAGGCAAATACACTGCGGAACGCCTTTGACTTCGCCAAACAAATTGAAGGTACCAATAACTTTGATTGCGGAATGGCCCCTTAAGAAATTCAGTTTCTATTCACGAATATTCCTTCGCGTGAGACCAGTGAATTTTTGTATGATTTCATTGTTATTCACAAAGTTATTCCCATTCCAATCCGTTGTGTGAACCTTCTGAAATTTCAGTACAAAAGTTTGAAACAGATTGATAGTTTCGCAATAGGAAGTTCACGCACCAGCACTGGCTGACATTTTCATGGCAAAAATTGAACAAAAGATGGCAGCTCCCATCGAAAGCCTTGCAAGTCTAAACGATATGCTATTGATATCTTACCCATAGCTGATAATGAACAACAGATTCAGGAGGCTCTGAATACACTAAATTCTCTGCATCATAATTTGTCAGTCACAAATCTGTAAAGAGAACGATAGTTTGCCCTTCTTAAATGTGCTACTCACACCGGTACAGGAATTATCCGGTACTCTGTTTATCGCAGTTCAACTTGGACTGGGAAGTATTTGAAGTTTATGAGCTTCACGTCAATTGCTCATAGGCCGGCACTGATGAAAATACCCTCCCATCGATCTCGTGCCCTATGAACCCCGAATGCAACCCGTGAAAAAGAAAGACTTCTCAAATATAAGTTGCGATCAAGCAGTTATCCCGACGCCCTTAGACGGTACACGAAGGAAGTGAGGCATGATCAGTCAGTAAAAATGATGCAAAAAAAGACATTTCTTAACTTACCTCACAAATAAGACAACTTACCTCGCTGAACAACTCAGCGTCTCATAGAAGCAATTAACAGTATCTACAACACTGTAAGACGGAATACACTGGCTGAGACGAGAAAGTTATCACTGGGGTCAGTAAATGGGGGCATTCCTACAGTTTATGTCTCTCGCAGTTTGCAATGTTGTCTCTCTCTGTGGGCAAACAAACATAGGCAGAACTAACGGCAAGCTTCATACAAAAATAAATTGGCACGTCCCGAAATAGCTAACGAATTTTATGTCTCACGCAATTCGATTTTCATTCCCACAGTCTCTTTATCGATTACTAGTCATCTGTTAGAAGTCAGCCACAGTGGTGTGCGCGAAAGCAACTAACTGGCGCTGAGACTACCGTGGTTTCAATAGACACTCAAGAACCACACGTTTGTTCTCTGGCTCTCAATTCTTTTACACCTTGCTGGGTGAACCCAGGACACAGTTGATGAAGAGAAAAGACTTGTCGCCAATGCGCTGCGATCAAACGACTATCCAGATGTCCTTATCAAACGGCTTGTGGGCAAAGAAAGCCGGTGACAACAGTGTTGTGGACGGAGTACGTACGTTGACATGGATGTACATCATTCTGATTTAAGAAACTGGTTGCTGTTGACGTTACTGATTGTTATTTAATTATCACCACCAAACCCCGCTGTTCGGGTCGGTTACATTGTCAAAGTACTCCCTGTGACTTCTTTTTAATCTTCTCTAATGCATATTTCAAGCTGCAGTTTGGCTATGATTTAATGACTTGTTTTTTATATTCCAGTCTGCACCCGGGAACGTTAAGGTTGACATCAGCAAGGATGAAGCCGAAGATATCAAAAAAACGCTGGAAGCAGCAGGAGCAACAATTGAAATCGAATAGGCTCCACTCGATCCGTGTACAGTTGAGGGTAGCCATGAACACGCTCAGTCTTCAGTTCGGTTTCTTATTCGGGTTCCTTGTGAATAGAACAAAAGACGATATTGTATTACTGTTTTGCGTCCGATGATCCATCATTTTCTACTGTGTCCAGTTGTCCCCGGACTAATTTGCCGCCTGTTCAAGCAACGTTCTCCAAAGGTTATGTGGCTGTTTTTCTTGCTGACGGCTGCCCAACAATAATGACCTCAACCACCGATCATACGGTTGCGTATTCGATCGCCTGTTCAGGTATGAACAGTTTAACAATGCATTCATTCAGCGCTTAACGTGGCCAAACGGTAGCAGAAGCCTTACGCTGCATAGTGATTTACCTCTAGTGTACGGTTTACCGGACCATATTGAAGTTCTTTGTCTACGTGATTGTATCAGACTTGGACAGTGAGCTAGTCGACAGATTGTATGAGATCAACAGTCAGATGCATCCGAAGAGCTCTTCCTTCCACTCTTGGGCTGCGCGTCTGACGAGTGTCACAATGAAACTAAGTAGCTAATAGAATGGTGATAGTTTTCATCAAAGCTTGCCACAACAAGATGAGCTGTGAGTTTATCAGCAAAGTTATATTGTCCGTATATGAATTATACACTCAAGCTAAAGTGTATTCAAGGTCGTCAAAAAGAAACCTGTTTCACCAATAGTACTATGTTGTGTTTACCCCCTAACAGAATTATAATAGACTAAGAAAACAGTTTATTGCAACATACGCAGGGCAGTCGATATTACCTAAGAGAGCACGCACCGTCTAAACAAGGGACGAGTGCACTTGTTCACACGGTCTGTAATATGGCCACTCCGAAACAGTTATCGACTGATCGATGTACACGCACACGGCGCGTACGGAACAGTCGATGGCGCACGGTAAGACTATACCTTGACGTTGTGTGACGGCTTGCGTATCTCGATGACCTTTTAGGCTAAACT
>QNGE01007376.1:0-10080 GCA_008508345.1 Paragonimus westermani | reverse complement strand
GAACATGTACTTTCACGGCAATTATTGAAGTTCAGGTTGTACACATTTGATACGGCGCACAATTCTAAGACAAGCGTTTGATTGTCGTTCATTCGTTGTGTTCTGCTCAATTCGAATATACAGGCTACTGGTCTCGCGTTAAGTTCTATCTATTCACGAAACATCACATTGGCGTGGCGGCAGTTTTCAATAACAATGAATTCTATGCTTCTCGAAACTTTGGGCATTCAATCATTCCCTCGTGATGTTCAGGATTATTTTGAACAATTTGAACTATGGTGTAAGACCGTATCCAGCTTAAATGAAGAAACAAAATCAGCCTTCTTCCTCTGAAGAGCAGGAAGAGAGGCCTAATGTCTTCTGAAGAATTTATCTTGTCCAGATTCGCTGATGGATTCCACATACGAGCGTATAAGGAAAACACTGATCGGTCATGTCGCTCCCGTAAATTTTGAGGTCTCTGAGCGAGCCAAGTTCAATATCATGAAACGCCAACCGAACCAGTCAGTCCGTGGCTTTATTCTTTAGATCCAAACTCAGGCAGCACAGTGTGGTTTCGGTGATTAGTTGGAGGTCCAACTTCGTGACCGACTCATCGCCGGTATTTATGCTCCTGATCTGCATAGACAACTGCTGCTACTTCCTAAACTTACGTATTAAAATACCAGTCATCTGTGAGCAGTACGAAGACGTCAATAATACAGTCCATAGTGGGAGTTCCAGTGAGACCCCAGTGGTGTTTGGATAGATGAAACAGCGATCTACAGAACACAGTACTCTGCGGCTATTCAATCCAGCTCCTAAATATGGGCCGCGACCAGTTTCTCAGAATTCTTCGCAACGGTCGACACATATCACTGGCAAATTCTGGAATTGTGCCTCATGTGGCAAAAAATCATTCCAGATATACATGCATTCACCGCAGCTCTATATGCCACAATTGCGGGAAGTGAGGTCATTTACAATGTGTCTGTAAATCAAACAGGAATTGTTATTTTATAGCAACCGATCAAATTGAATTCGATGTTACATGCGACAAGATGGAGTCCTTTACTTTGACAGTTGATTCATCTACTTCAGGGCATTTATTTCTTCCTCTTTACAGTACGTGGCCGAGGCAAGATTTTATTATTGACACTGGCAGTGGAGAATCTATTATACCACGAAGATCCATCACAGTTCTGTCCAAATTACATACTCCGCCCTTGTTCTGTAACCATACGAGGTAGCACTGGTCATTCCATTCCTGTTTCGGTTACAGTCACAATTCCGATCTTTAACGAACAATCCAAGCCACTTGATTGCACCTTTGTTGTTACTCATCATGGCCCATCCATTTTGGGGCTAAAGGTTTTAAAAGTTCTTCACATCCAGGTTTCCTTGCTTGTACCACCGAGTAATTCCACAAGCTTGAAGAGCCTCATTCTCAAGTGCTCGAAGGCCACGGGCGGCATGAGGATACCTCCGGTTAAACTAGGAGTGACTGGTGGTCCGGTTTTTCTGGAAAGTCGTATAATTCCTTATGGACTCCGTGAACCGGTAACGAAAGTGCCCAACGAGCTGGTAGAGAAGTGTGTTATTGAGCCTATTGATTTACCCTCAAGGGCCACGCCGATTGTGACACCCTTGGAGTCTGGTGGGAAATCTCCGCGAATGTGTGGAGATTATCGACTTACTGTAAATCGATGCCTTGAGCAACATACATGTACCACTGCTGAACCTGGGAACATACTGAGCAAGCTTTCAGGATCCAAAGTTTTCTCCAAGATAGACTTGAGGGATGCATATCTACAGAAGTCCTTTTGATAAGACATCAATGCAGATAACAACAATCAATACACCTAACGGACTTCTTCAGTACCGATTCTTGACGTTTGGACTTAGTAATTATCCTGTTATCTTTCAGCAGGTAATAAATAACATTGTGGAGGGTATGGATGGCGTTGAAGTTTATCAGAATGATATCATCGTACATGTTGCAGACGAGTCAATTCATGATTCACGACTTTTGAAACTATTCCAACAGTTTTTTGAAAAGAACACTGCTGTTAATCCAAACAAATGCGCTTTTACTGTAAGTACTTTAGAGCGTCTGGGTTACTTAGTTTACGTTAACGGATTCAAACCTGATGCCAAACGTCTAGACCCATTAGTTAATGCACCTTCACCCACAAATTTATCCGAATTGCGTTCTTTGTTAGAGGCTTTGCAGTACTATTCCAGTTTCATTCCAAATTGCTGTCATCTTACTGAATGTTTATTCCAGTTGATTTCTGAAAAGCAGTCCACGTGGACTCCAACTCATGAACGGTGTATACGTTCATTGTTAAACTTTTTGTGGCATGATGCTATACTTCGTCCATTCTCTTTTAAAACTATGCCTGTGTTGATTACTGATGCTTTTCCAGTTGGAATCGGAGCCGTGATTGAACAGAACAACAAACCAGTTGTGCGCATATCACGCCGACTTAGTCGAGAAGAAAGGGGTTATGCTCAGACACACCATGAAGCTCTAGCAGTATACTGGGCGGTAAAGCGGCTTCATAAGTATCTGTTTGGAATACCATTCAAAATTGTGTCGGATCACGAAGCACTGAAATTCACCTATAATCCTGACAAGTCATCGGCACGTTCTTCAGCAGCAATGGTTCAACGATGGGGCGTAGCACTCAGTGCATATGACTATACTATAGTGCACAAATTAGCCAACCAAATCAAGCCTGTGGACCACTTGTCACGTTTACCATATACATCTGAGCAAACTTCTAGAAATGATTGCCTTATAATCCAGCCTATGCTGGTTAGCCGAACAGAATTGATTCGCGACACTCAACGTTACTTTTCACCCGTTCTCAGTGCGCTACGTCGTGGTTGAATCCCACAAGTCAGACGGAGATTTCCCACATTTTTTGTGAGTCGGGAGGAATTATCACTTACTTCAGATGAAGTATTGTGCTTGAATGACAGAAATGTTATTCCTCCAACTCTTCGTAGAGCCGTTCTGGACGATCTACATTCTGGATATGTTGGAGTTGAAAAGATGAAGTTTTTGGCCAGATTAACGTGCTGATGGCCAGAGATTGATGCTGATATTTGTCGCCCAGCTAAAAGTTGCTCATCTTGCCATCACAAATTTCACAATTTACCGTCTAAATGGACTCCGTGGCCGATGTCAACTGAAGCCAGGCAACGGGTTCATGCGGATTACTATGGTCCTTTTTTGATCACTACCAGCGCATAGTACTTGTGTATTATGCGCTGGTAGTGATCATTTCCTGTTCGAAGTGGCCGGAAGTGGCATTCACATCAACGCCTACTGGGGACTTCACCGTGTACGCATTCATAAGAATATTCAGCAGAGAAGGTATCCCCCTTATGTTAGTGACTGAAAATGGTACCCATTTCGCTGCCAATCTTCTGACTACTTTGTCCTACGGCATTAGATAAAGGCATCTGTTTACTCCAGCTCGACATCCCTCAGGCTGAAAACTTTGTTAAAACACTCAAAAGTGCTATAACCTCTCTTCAGTGTACTACATTCAGAGACCTTGAAAAAGGTGTTGATAACTTCTTGCTACAATATCGCAATGCTTGTCATTCAACTACACACGAAAGTCTCGCAAAACTTTTCAAAGGAAGGTCTTTGAGGTCATACTTCATGTGTGTTCAATCCTCTGAGGTTACCTTTCATCGGGGTAATGACTTTAGACCGTCATCTAGTTTACTTCTAAAGAATCTTGGTAAATGTTCACACCGAATTCTAGACGTTGATTATTTATCTGTGCAGTCGACACGTGGATCAGATACGTTCTTAGAATACAGGTCATTTCGTTCCATACTGTGTAGTGACTTCAGATAATGACGATTCTGCTCTAGATTCGAATTCGAACTAATAAACTGCAAGCATCATTCGTAGGTCTTCAAGAATGCAAATGAAACCCAGAAAAGATTTCAAGAACCCGCAGTGCCATTCAACGTGTGGTGGATATGATGAATGTCATTGAACATGTACTTTCACGGCAATTATTGAGGTTCGGGTTGTACACATTTGATACGGCGCACAATTCTAATGCAAGCGTTTGATTGTCGTTCATTCGTTGTGTTCTGCTCAATTCGGATATACCGGCTACTAGTCTCGCGTTATGTTTTATCTGTTTACGAAGCATTACAACCTATCATAAGCCAAAATTATAATGGAAAATGTGACTTCCCAATATGTTCACTTACTCGAGGAAGCGCACGATACCCGCTTTGATGTACGAAAGTGTTCTGGAGGGTGACCTAAATAATCTGGGTCTTCCGGTTTGTTGAGAAATGCAGTCGCCTGTGTTCACACAGCTGGAAAAGCCCATGCTAGATCCGGACGCACCTGTGCGCTACAGTTGGTTAAACTTCATTTTGCACTTCAGAAACTACAGGAGATGTAATCTTCTAGAGTGAGCTGTGGAAAAATAAGTTACAGTACCACGAGAACAACGATTTTTTGTGCGCGGCGCGGACCGCGCTTGGCTGTTAGACACTAACATTTTCAGAAGAGTTAAAATGTGGTACCAACAGGCATGGAACACGTTAAGGTTTGGAAACAAACCGTATATTTCCAGGAATGTTTGCAGCCACTATAGATGGTTGGCTCTAGCCTATTCCGGGACCAACGACACCGACCAAGGGGAGAAAGGAAAAGAACACGAGGTGGATCACAGCTTACTCAGTGGCACTGGATGGTGCGCGAAACACAAAGAGGGTGAAGCCTTCGAGTGCGTTAAACAGAAGGCGCAATGTCGTTGGCCACTGCACTTCCTTTCTTTGCTTCCACAGTGCATCTAGCGTAATCATTTTTTCCATTTCAGCTAACTCTGGTTTGCCAGCTGATGGCTCATAACCCTTTTGGGTTTCACGTGACGATTGAAGTCATTTGGAAATAAACTCACTCAGTATCGTGGAACTCCAAAGCAGGGCACTTTAAGGAACGGCTGCAAATCCGGTCTTTTCAAGTTGATTACATTCTCGCACTTCAGCTGTGTATATCGTTCAGAGCCTCTAAATAAATTGGTGTGCTCGCGTTTCTTTCCCAGTTTGTTCCTCCATGTCTAACACTTCGTTGGCTCGCCCCTTCTACTATTATATTTAGAAATCGCAATGTTTTACGATGGTTTCTGAGTTGGACACCGGTCGGTTTGCCGAGAACACTAGTATGCTTAATTAACCGACGCTCGGTACTTCCAACCCTCGTGAGTGATTCCCTTAGCAGGGGCAATTTTCCGGCTTCGTGTGATTACTTCATAGGACACCGCGTTTTCTTACGTGGTTACACAGTTATCCACAGACATTGCTTCCGCTTAATTGGGGTATTCGACTTCATGCTATACGAGTCCCATATGTTGAAATCAAGGTGGCTGTTTTAGAAATCACCACTGTGTCAAATGAGGCTAGGCTGCACATAAACGCAATCCGCAATCGCTTTGTTGAAAACGTATATGCAGTCGTGACCAACTCACCTCAGCCTCATCCTTTTTATTGGGATATACCTTTCAAACCTCCTCTACTAACTCCCCCCATTGTTCCGCTACCCCACCATAACTTACTGTAATTTTTCCAACACTGCCCGTCACGGACTGAAACGCAGGTGACACCCAATCATTCGCCGATGAGCTCATTATAAGGACATTAGACTAATCGACGTCATCAGACTCTTTGAATCATAAAAACCCTCTTGTTTTAGACACTTTTGAAGGCCCACAAATGATGCCGACTGGGAAACATGCACTAGGCCTATCTTTCTAATGCATGCTCACTAATGAATAAGATGCATGTTTGTAGATATTCTATTTTTTATATAATCCCTACATTATGTTATCATATTTTCCGCAGAAATCGTGGTGTAGGAGGAGGTGAGGATGTCCAGTTCACCTAAGAGGGCAATATTCTGCAACCATATTCGATGAGCCATGTCTCAGTATGATAGACGAATTCTTGTGGTTGTTGGTGCTAACTGGATCCTGTGAATTACTCTAAGGATGCGTCCACCTAACGCCAATCACGACGACATGAGGAACCTTAATAATGGACTGAACTACGCATCAACCTTACCTTTACAGTACAAAATAATCGGCGGAGATTTCAACATGCCCAATATCTTCTGGACCTCTTTCACAGCCCCTGCAAATCAAGCTGATTTCCTCGCAGGTTTCCAGTTGAACGGATGGCGCCAGCATGTTTTAGCACCTACTAGACAAGACCACACTTCAGATCTCATTTTTATAACAGGCATCTCCTCTACTACTGTGTACGTCTTGGAAAAATTTCATGTTCAGCCTGAAGACTGCAAAAGAGTCGACCATCATACATTACCGCCAAAATAAATTCGTCCACTGGAACGTGTTCACTACACTACTGAAATCTCTGGAGTGAAACACGTTTTCTGACCTCTAACCGTAGTATCAAAACCGAAGTGTTCAATGAACATATAGCTCCCCAAAGATTAAAACACCGTAATGTGTACATTAACGCCATAATTCTCACTCCAAAGGGGCAAGGTAAGCTAAATGTCTTGAATCACGGTATCGAGAAACATGTGATTCCTCTCTTGTCAAACAAATGTATAAAATGTTCAATGCTACTGAAGATAGAACCAAAATGCTCCACATGAGTGAAGAAAAACGTGCGCTCAACAGTACACATATGAGCTCGCAGGTGATACAGCTGATGAGACGAAGGAACTGTGGGAGCCCCTGACATCTCAGTATTTACACTACAGAACAAAACTGATGTAGGCGGTCCTGTTACTAACTGTGAGGTCTTTCATTCATATTTTGCCGTTTCCTCCAACAGTGGAGAATAAACACTGTTTCCACCTCTCCCCGCAGGTACAAGTACGTTCCTAAGCCATATCCCTGTTTATGCATGGATCAGTCAGCTCTTATCAAACCTTCCTATCTACCTGCTCATGATGGCATTCACCACATTGCTGTAAAAACGGTGGGAGGACATCACCCTACTTCTGCTTAGTATTTATGCACTTTGTCTAACATCAGGTGCTTTCCCTTTTCAGTGGAGAAACTCTAACCAAGCCCCGCTATAATGGGGGTTTGCAACACGACCTAAGTAATGATCGTCCCATTAACCGCACCAATTTGTTGCAGGGTGTTGGAAAGGATGACAAAATGTCGCACGGCCGAATTCTTGTTGTCACAAAACATTGTAAACCACTCCCAGCATGGGTTTCTCAACAAACGTTCTTGCATAACGTGCCAGCTGGAATTTCTCAACCACGTTACAAAATCTGCCGACACAGATGTGATTATCGTTTTTACTGTTGAATATGGAAAAGGCTTTTGATTGTGTCCCTCACAAGCGTCCTCTGATCAAAATGGCATCTTTTGGTACGCGTGATCCACTGCTCAGCTGGTTTGCCTCATACCCAAAGGCCGCACAAAAACAGTGAAAATAGGAGACAATAGCTCAACGCCCAGACCAGTTACCAGTGGGGTGACATAAGAAAGTGTTTTGGGACTGTTACTCTTTCTCACATATATAAACGGTATATGTGATATTAGCAAGCATGGCAAACTATTCCTATCAGCTGATGACAACAAACTTGTTAACACTTTTTCTCTTGGCAACCTCAGCCCGTGTTCGGAAAGTATACAGGAGGACCGCATGTCATCAAAGACTTGGTGTCAAACATGGCTGACGAAATTTTCAGCTAATCAATTCACTATCGTTGTGCATGGTTGTCAAGTACCAGACGGCAGTATGAAGCCGGATGATCACAGCAAGTCAACCGCAAACTGATTGCGTGACCTGGGTATACTCTGCTAGAACTCATTCGATTGTGAAAAAATATACCTGTCCTAGTAGCCAAAACTAGACCGACGATAGGTTATATTAAGCATCCGTTCTTCCCTTCTGCTGCTCGAGTATACCTTCATAATCTGTGCATATGACCCCAGTTTGAGTAATGCAGGTTTACATATAGCCACTGGCGTAAATCTACTAGGCTAGCTTTGGAAAGCCCCCAACGTGCATTCATGGAAAGTTTATTGGGCTATTCATTTTCCCTGAGCTACAGAGAACGCTGAGAGACGCTTGCACTCGATCCTCTTTGGTTACGGCAACTCAAGATTAGGCTGAAATGTATCCGCAGGAATTGAATGCTGTCGTTGGTTTACCGTTAATATGTGGGTTTGGAATATCGTGTGATTGATTGTGAGCGGAATATTTAGGAAAGTATTAAATATGCCAATTGTGCTCTGGGAATGTTTTTGCTTCAGTGCGCAAAAGATTTTTATCAACAACGCCAATGATTTGCGCTAATTTAATAGCGAAATAGGTTGACGAGATAGCTGAAGTTTTGCGATCTGGTATATAGAGAGAAATAGCAACCAATGACTGATAAACATAGACCGCATACGTTGTAGGCCATCTCTTTTTCAAACTTTTTCCTTCGATATCCCGTGAACTGTGTGCCGACAGTTGATAAGTTTGAGCGTTCATAATCATCCCCACGTGCGGCTGAAAACCACTGGAATTTGGAGGCTCCGTGGGTAAGTAGATAAGGCTGCAGCTGATGACTTCTAAATATAATGCAGGCGAAAGCCGGCGTGATCTGCTTAGAATAGGTACTGCTCACCGTAATCGGCGTAGGGTGCTTTGGCCTCAAGGTAACAAACAAATCGATGAACTTGATCAGTTATATGACCACCGGGGAGAGGAAATTTCATGTGTCTTCAGGAGAGCGAAGAGGTTTAACGAGAAGTGAAGTACTGTACCGCATGAAGCCATTCAAGGTGAATCTTTCGACGGTCAGCCTACGTGTCTTCTACAGCCACAACGTCACGACCTATGGTTGGACACTGACGTCTATGCTGAACGGTCAGCCTACGTGCACCGTATAGTGACAAAGTCAGGACAAAGCGGCAAATGTGCAGTGATGAAGGACCTGCATATGGCGGTTGGTCCCATGAGTGGTATAGACGTTTATCACATCAGGGAACCTGCTGAATAAGTGCACTTGCTCTCTACGTGCAAAACATATGTGCGTGTACCTATTGTTTCCGTTTTTGATGACACGCGGCACGCCGTTTTTCTCTATATGATCCAGGATTTGTGCCAGATTCTCTGCTATATTAGTGCAGACTAACCCATTTACTTATCACTGGCGGTTTCAACCCATGACGGTTGGTGCAAATATCCATGGTAGTTATATAATTGCCATAAACATCCGCATCATACTGCTTCAACTCAGCAGTTCGCGTGTTGTTCTCGGAAAGATGTCTCGAGTTGTTCACTTCACTGTCGGTGAGCCGACGAATCCTTGGGTGTGCATCGTACAGCAAGGCAGTTAGGTCGTGGTTGTGCTCAAACGTGAAAGAGCTAACAACCAACACGGTGTTTCTCCTAACCACGTTAAAGCGTGATTGGCAGAATATATCGCGAGATCTCTGCAAAGGGAAGTATGTGAACTCGACTCACTAAACACGTCGTACTCCTCGGCTTTCGCTCATAAGTCGTTTGTGTTTCATGCAGCCGAACGCCATCCACTGCGTAAACTCAACGGCAATCACACTCACATGATCATATTTCAGGCAAACTGCCTGATTTCTTGCTTCAACCAAGCATCTACAGAACACTGTGATCCTATCTACGCAACTTTTGAACTCGCTGTAACTAGCAAATTTGCGACCCTCAAAGACATCTTCAAGGCTCTGTAAATAATCCATAACCTAAAATTGCATAAGACAACATTCAGCCAAATATTATTCACCCGTGGAAAAGTTCTTCACAAGATACTACATTCATACCGTCACAACACCTACCATCGCTGCTTGCGATCTCGGCGCCAAATGAAGGAAAAACCGATTTATGGCCGACTAAAACAAATCTTTCCAACTCTCTTGATGTCCTCTAACATGAAAGTCGATGACTATCACATTCCTGAGCGAGATTACGGAAATATCGTCAGATGTTCAATGATTTTTCATTTTCTCGCCGTCTAACGACAGATATCACTTCCTCCGGGTAATTTCCATCCAGGCTTATCCTGTAGTGAGATCACCTTCGGCGTCCCCGAAATTCTAAACT
>QNGE01007375.1:0-23581 GCA_008508345.1 Paragonimus westermani | reverse complement strand
TAAAGCAACCTCTTTTCTACTAATGGGAGCTTAACTTCCTGTCCTGTAAGCGAGCGAGGTATCTCTTCCGTATGATGAGTGCGTAACTGAGAAAGTGAGTATACTGGCCGTTCCAATTCTCATTTATATGAATAATCCTCTGAACTGTCTGTACGACGGTTCTATTTCATATCCGGAAGATATATTCGTCCATCATTCTCGGCCTCAAGTGGAAGGCTGAGATTGCGCTGCGTTCTGTACGCTGCAGTAGGTGGAATATACAGATCCGCAGTTATGGCAACTGTACAGATAGTATCGTCCACGAACCTTGTTTAAGTACCTGAGGACTTTGACAGGTACTTCAGTACTGTAAAGAAAGCTCAGCCCCGGATAAGTTGACACGTTCGCTGGTTTTGCATGATTATCAAAGAATTGCTGTGTAATTTGGAGAAAGCTGGATGTAGCCTGTGTTTTAAATAGACGTCAATTTATCGAAAGTTTCCCTCCCACCGACGAATAGCAAACGTATAACTAAATATGTGTATGTAGTGTCAATCAACATACCACCCGTGTGAGGCATGAGTTCTGCCTGTGTTTTGTTTGGACTAGAACTTACGCAAATAAATCCAACTGGTTAAAAATGCGCCCATCTTCCAGATTTTTATAGTTGTCAATTAGTCTGCATTCTAGTACACAACCAGAAGAGTGTACAGAGACTGCATCCCAATATCTATACATATTGTGCAACACGCTGAAGTACTAGGATAACCAAGAATGGCGAGGGTACAGGGATATGACAGGGTTACACTTGAATACAATCGTCCTCCTTGCTTGCCTGACTGTCCACTGAATGAAGGTCCTTGTGCACGACGTAACGGTCTGGTAGATGAAAAGAGCAACCGCGTAAGAATCACCGCTCCAGTTTCAACCCGTGCGCGCTTTCTAGCTTTGATCATGCGCTACAATTCCAGATAAAGAAATACCAGTTTCCAAGGGTTAGTCGTTGTGAGCGTACTAACGGTTTGCATACGCGCGGCTGGGCTGGAGCGAGTGGTATTCTCATTACTGAGGGTAATTGTTTGGTTGGTAACTAACAGTAGAATACCATTAGACACAACTGCGGAATGGGCTAACCATTAAGATCTACGTTTACTGGACACATGGTGTTAACCTGCTCTCTGGTCGTTTTATTTTTAATAAGCTGGAAATGGATGCCACAGTTTTTCATTCTCTGAGACTATAATATTGATAATCGGAAATCCCACTTGTTTGATCAGTTCATCTATAACTCTTGCAAGTACATCGGAAACAAAAAATGGCTTTTGCAGAAGAATTGAGACATTGAATCATACAGAACATGCCGGATTTCTGAACGTTTTATCAGTTTTTGTTTCTCAGGGAACTCATCAGCTGTCAATTGTTCACACCAGTATATCATTTGTTGGTGAGTTGGTTGAAAGACACAATGACGAAACAATTCCACCATGTAATCTGTCTGCCTTAAAATTTGATGAACAGCAAATATATAACGGGATGATTAGTTATATAGGAATTCTAATACGATATATCTAGGCTCCCACGATGGCTTCGTAAACTGCCTGGTACAATAAACGTTGCTTAGCAGCGTGTGAGAGACACCGCTAGTTCATTACTATTTCATTAATAGCACGGATGTTTTACTTCATTTTAAACGGAAACAAAAACGAAAGAGAGGGACCAAATAACTGGTTGATGTCACCCCCGATTTTTAAAATGCATGTCCGTGATACATGTGGCCACGTGGTGGGTCAGACATTGGTAAGTAAAATTATTTTAAACTACCGTTGTAATATCTTTTTCAAAAGATTTCAGCCGCGTTTATGAAACTTAAGATGGGTATTGTTGTATACACCTCAAGGCCGTCCGTGTGCTCCACACACCCGTGTTAAGACTCAAATTGTGTTCTGACCGGTCCAGACTTCAATGACCAACGATCATACGTTATTCATAGGTTACGGTTTGCACGGATACTCTACACAAATTCGCATTATTTAACGGTTGTTTTACCTCGCGTAATAGGTTTCACTCAATCCCTGTCGTAATTGAAATAATGGTGTTCTCCGTCATAAGACCACCAGCTTCTGTTTTCTTCCCAATACCATTATGCAACCAACAAATCCATTTTACGCCCTGGCATTATACTTCCTCTTACTAGATAAACGGGTAATGAACCTAGTGACATTCAAATTATGGTGCACGAATGACACGCAATGGTACGGGCTCGCAATTAGACATTTTTACAGCTTCTAACGTTAGACACCACCCTTACTTGGTCTTTTGAATGATGACATTATATGGTACAAAGTTACATTCAAAACTCAGCAAGACTAGTAGGAAGCTGGCGTGGTATGAAGTGACAGAGAACCTATGGTGAAGTGATGGAGAATCCACAATACGACGAGTTTGCCACTGAAGATTGATTCCACATACAAACATAACCGATCAAAATTCACAGGATTTTACTCATCTAGCCTGTATACATCCAGAGTGGGTAGGTATATTAGCAATGATCTGACGCACGACGAAAATAGATCACTCCTGGAAAGTTTACTCAATGACTGCTTGTTCACCTGTTAACTTTGATACAACCTTCCTATTTTATTCGAAAGCCTTCTAAAGTATTATATACTCCCAGTTAATCCAGCAGACCTCTTGAAACTGTTGCCCGATACAGTATGATGGCTGATTTGGCGTGTTACGAGTCTCAGAGGAGATTGGAATACCGAAAGAAAGTGAACCTTCAATTTCATACCCGAGCTTGTTAATCTACCGTTGCAAGTTTACATGGAATGGGTGCTGCTACTGGTGTCTCTGGTACGATTTTCCTTGGCTGTGTGGAAAATTCCACAGACGTTCATTTTACGGCTATATCTAATAAGTTATGCGGTTTTCTTCAGGGAATTACACACTGAAGTTTGTCGCTTACACAATTTTGGTATACGTCTACAGCCTCTAATAGAATACTGTTGTTGTTAAGCAAAAGTCAAATGAGTGTGATCGTATAACTTGATTACTCATATCATTTCCTGTATGTCAACTCTTCATGAAAAATGTTGGCTTCCCTTCAGCTTTCATAGGCTACCAAAACCCATCAGTGAGACACAGCAACTGCTACGGTTTACCGGATTGTTCACTAAGATGAAACGGACTCAGGGAGATTTGAACCAGCAGTAGAAACAGGGTGTCAGATGCTACAAACTGAGTTAACTGTCTATACCTGGAGCTCAGGATTTTTAGAGCTACCGATGCGGCTCGAACAAAAAAAGCCATCTCATTTACCCTCTTGATCGCACTGCACTGAAAATGTTAACTGTAGAAACGTTGGTGTTGGAACTATAGATGGTAGTAGCTTAGTCACAAACTCAGATTGATATACTAGAGAAGAACTTCTTAATAATTTGTTATACATCTTAACTTGACGCTGCAATAATGGCGCTGAACTTTTAGCCTTGAAGAACTCTCTGATAGTACTCCTCAGCGGAACTATTATGAAACTGGTTCACTACATCCTTTTTCTTCTAAGAGTGATCAGAGGAGATAGTCCGGAAGTTGGAGAAAATGCTGGTTGCTTAGTCGTTACCTTGCAATAATGCCGTAATGTAAGGTTTTCAAGCGTACGGCTTCAAGGAATCCTTCCAGCTGGGCGAGGAACTGGTCCGACTATATCCAGCCAAACAGAAACCATTACACCTACGCGCAATGTTGAACCAGTTCGGGCCCTCCCTGCATTAAGCAGAGATCGAGTCAGCCACCGAACGAGGGTAGAACAACACCTACTGGCTTAAAGCGAATCAGCTGTCAGTTAATGTTGTCATCCGATTCTCAGTCTACAGAAGATATTCGTGAGCTTTACAGCTGCCGTGGCTCAAGGTCATACCGCGAGTCTGCATTCTCAGAAAAACTCCCAACTATAACGCCGTATTTATGGTGTGTGGATTCCCAAACATTCCATACTTAACATTGGAGATACGCCGTTTGAAGTGAGATTATCAAATATACTAATCTTCTTGTGCTTTTCGTAAGATTGTTGTATTCAAATAACTGAAATTCTTCATGCATTCAACAGTCGATTTGGAGAACAAAACCGTAAAGTCTTTCCGATATGTATCTAGCTTAATTGAAATATTTCCATACAGCACAAACTGCCCTGTCAACATCAGCACAATTTTGGTATTCATATGTTCGCCGAGCTTGGCATTTAGGTTCCGAGCTTGGCATTTAGGTTGCAAACGTTTCATCACCAGGCCGGACAACATTAAGTGTGTACTTCCCATACTCAAGGATGCCTGAATGAACTGTTACAGAAAGTAGCCTACTCACAGTAATGTGTGTAACAAGTTTATTTGCTTTGATGGGGGACCTGTTGTCAACATTAACTCACGGTGAAACTTACTTCTACGTCCAGAGAAATCCGATGTTTCTCTGATTTTTGATTATTTAAATGTTATTGAGGACTACAAGGTCAAAATGGCAGTTGTCTTTGCACCTGTAAACTTCTTTGCCCTAAGTCTATTTCCTTGACAGTAAACTGCATCACAAGAAGCGAAGTGGGGCTTGTTAACAAATGACATATACGGTAGCATTGATGGCTGACCGTTGCGTTAAGTTTATAGATACAATCTTGTCGGCGCGTACCCACTAAAATATTTTCCAACTACCACTGGATCATCAAACATTGAGTAAGCACGGAACCACCAACAGTTTGAAGCTAAGACTTAAGAGAACCAGCGAACAAAGGGTGCCCACGGGTGTTCCCATTTGTCTGTGAACGATACGGGGTAGAAAACTGCGATGCTCTCATGCGAGTGCACCGAATAAATTGCAATGGTACTAGGGAATCGAGCAATTGTTGTGGGTGTTTATTCTTGTTAAAATTTGTTGTGCCGTTGGTCTCAAACTCTTTGCGGTCCGTAGATCAGATTGTCAGCTAGAACTATGCGAAACTCGGTGTGCCCCAAACAACGAAATGACAATGTGAATTTTTAATGTGGGGAAGCACAAGTAATGTTCACTAGACAAAAGTCTCCAAAAGCACAATACCGGTTCCGTGACTGCTTCCGCTTTTCAGATATCCGTACTCGCCCACAGGCTGTGCTCGGAATGCAACCTGCCGCTAATTCGTCGGTTGATTCTCCGGAGTGCGCGATGCTGATAACACCACTACTATGTCGAAACTGCTGTCCACCACTGCGTTGCTGGTCAAGTAGAGTAGACGAATCTGTAGAAAAAGAATCTCTGTGGAAGCTGAGAAGGACCTATTCATTTCTGTTGTAATCACGTTTGACTTCTGCGACGTCGATAGATGGTTTCTGCAAGTGTGCTTAATTGTTCAGCTTCTTATTGCTTGCAGGTTCTCGCCGCTCTTTTTGACACCCAGTTATGAGTAGGCTTTGCTGACCTCGAACAAATCATTTCAAATACGGCAAGCCTTGAACTACATTTATTTGTCGAATAATCCCTACAGTTACGAATCCTTTCTTACAGATAAGTTTTGCGAAGCACGTCAAAAAGGATCTATCCACGTGGATTCGAATGCTTTCATGGGACAGCAATCCTGGAAACAGAACTGTACGCAGCTAGTCAACCAAGCCCAAATGATAGTTGGACAACCGTGAACAAACGAGATCAAACTATGCGATTTCATAATTCACTTTTGTCGGACACAGATAATCAACATGTGATTCCATGAACACTGCAACTATTGGAGAGCCTGTGTAGTATCTTATTGCAATTCCTGTGGAAGCAAACAGATGTGTGCTGTCAAAGCAGCCTAGTCCAAGGTGTGCGCCCAGACGTGTGAAATAAATCGCCGCATTTGCTTGCCACGGGTGGTAAGAAATGGTTGTATTAAATCGGTTGAAGTCAACCCACGTTACATCTGTTGACGTTGAAGAAGCATTCAGAATAACTGGTAAATTCCATCAACAAATATACACTTGAACAATCACGGGCAATTAAACAGAATTACAGGGTGATGGCTTTTTTGGCTCACTGTCATTGAGTTGGGATCGTTGGTGGTTGTGAGACAGAGACAGTGACCCCCAAGGCATTAGGTCGGGTGGGAGATTCAACTGAAGGTGCAACCAACACCCAATGTTTTGGGGCTCACTTTAGTCTACAGGTCGTATCTTATTTAGAGGGGACATGTCAGTTAGTATTGGCCCGGTTCGAGTAAGTACAGAATAGTATAATATTCTGATGGTCTGGTAATACGTCCGTGAAGCAACGAACGTACAGTTTACCTGCCAGCAGATTGAGCCCTATTACCAAGAATAAATAGACATTCAGTAGTTTTGACTTGTCAAACAATGAACTATGTAACTCATGGAAAACTTGTTCGCAACGAAATGCAGTAAACTTAAGTTGGGCTTTCATTGTAGATTAAGCCCAGTCAGAGCGCGAACTGGATAAAAAGCTATATCTAGTATATAAAACAATCCGGCAAACGTAGAGACAAAGCTAAAGCAATTGACTTTAGTCCTATCCCATCCCTAAAGTCTTATCCCCACATTGCTTGAAGGATTCTTTCGAATTAGTTGAAATGTTAGAAAACACTTCGGTGAGTACTCAATTAATGTATCCCACGAATGTTGATTCCCTTTATACAAATGTTCCCCTTCGTGAGACAGTTGATTTTTTATGTGATTTTATCTCGAGTCAGAACTGTGATATAGGTGTTCCACTTGAAAACCTTAAAGATCTTATTTTGTTATGCACAGAAAACGTTCGTTTCGATTTCGAGGGACTTGCATATAAACAGCTAGACTGTGTTGCTGTGGGTAGTCCGTTAGGCTCAACCCTAGCTGATATCTTCTTAGGAATGATTGAGCGGCAAGTCCCGGATTATATAGCTGATTCGTTATTGTACAAAAGATATGTTGATGATATTTTAATTTTTACTGACGCTACTCATTTTGACTTGTTCAAAATGAATTGAAGTCGAACAACAGTTTACCTTTTTTGGATGTACTTATTACTGGACGTGCGGATGGTACTTTGCAACGCTCAGTTCACCGCAAAGCAACTTGGGGTGGTCAATATCTGCAGTTTTCAAGTTTTGCTCCTATTGCATACAAACGGGATTTAGTTAAGACACTGTTTCAGAGAGCCAAACGTATTTGTACTCCGGACACTCTGAAGACAGAACAGGAGTTGTTGAGGCGAACTTTACTAACAAATGGATACCCCGACAAATTCATTGATGCACACAATACGGTGAAGAAGAGCTCTGAGCCTGTACTGACGGTTCAAAAGAAGGNGCATACGGCTGCTCTGTTGCGCTTATTTCATACCACTAGTGGACCAGTTCTCCGCAAACGCAAAAGTAGTTTGTCAAATTGTTCTGTCTCCCATGTTTTGTGCCAGTTCACTTGCAGTTGCAGTGACGTTTCCATGGGCAGAACAGACAGACAACTAGCACAGCAAGTCGCCAAACACATCCCGAAGTGGTCGAAACATCAGATGACGTACCAGTCCCAACTTGACGCATTGACTACTCGAAATCCAACGTCATCGATTGCTAAACACCTCATGACTACAGGTCATCAAGTTGACCCAGTAAACTCATTCAGGATACTGTTGCGCAACCGAAATCCGAAGTTACTAGCTTACTGCGAAGCAATGCTCATTCGAACTTACCAACCGACGTTATGTGCACAGAAGTGGTTGGAACAACCGGTCGGGTTGCCCTAGTCATGATCAAATAATAACTGGTGTGGTTGTATGTGTGTCTAGTCCCTGTGTGTCGTTAAATATTTGATGTATATAACTGGCATGTTTTGAGTTTGCGACTGATGAGAGTAAATGAAATGTTAACACAACGCAATATATCTCTTCTTTCTGCTCTGATGAAGTGGTTAAAGAGCACTCAGTGTTTCAAAGATATTTAAAATTGTCGTTGTTTGTACACATCCTGTGATAACTGCCTGCAAACTGTTTTGATAATATTATGGTTGTGGCCAGCCAAATTTAAATATCTATTCTCTAACCCTTCAAGCTGGTTCGGATACTAACACATGCTGGTTAGATTCATTTTACATAAGCGTTTCAATCATTAAGGAAGTGTCGAAGAATTGCTTACACATATCAAAAGCGACACTTTAAACTGTTAACTCAAAAAATGTTTTCGTTGCCACCACTGTCCGGTCAACACAGCGACCATGTTGACCGTGATCTCACCATGCATCATTGATTCTACTCCATTCTTGATCAATCTTGCTCCGTATGCGGACGAGTTAGTGCCTTAAGAAATAGGACCAACGTAACTAGTCACAAGTGTTGTGCACCATATCACCTCAGGGGATGGAACGATCACTATAAAACGTTTACTGATACTCGTTAAATTTTCCTATGCGCACAGCGTAAACTATCATACCCAATTGCGAATCTAGAAAAAGACCAGAATTTGGGCTATTCGTTCTTATAGAAAATAACTGGTCTACCCGTTAATAACAAAACTTTTGTGCTGAATTCTGGTGTTCGTTAATTGCAGCGTGAACTGTCTGAGAAATGCTGCAGATGCGTTCTTTATATTAGAAATTGGAACGAGTGGGTAACACGGTGCAAATGTGAAATGTGCAAGTTCCTAGCGTGGCCTCGTAGCACAGCTAGTAGAATGCTTTCCACGTTCAAGCATGCTGTTTCTGCCGAAGCCCAGTTTCTTCGCATGTGTTAATTTAATTACTTGAATTCTGTCATTATCACGACGCTCAGATAACAGTGATCATTTCGGGACTTATATATCTGTGTTGTGCACAGCTACCATTTTCAATGTCATCACTATTAATCTATTGCAGGATATTTATTCAAATAATTGGACATCTGTAACGTGCAAGTCAGAGTGGCGAAAAGTGTATTTTCCCCCTTATTCATTAAATGTTCCGAATTTGTTCGAAAAGTATCTCGTGTTTCTGAATTTCATCTCCTTGTGCCATGACGTGTAAAATCTCAATTTCGAAGCAGATTCCTCTTTTTTCTACCGGTTGACACACTCACCTCTTAATATATCATTTGTGGTGAGAACCTTCGGGGCTGCGTATACCCACACGAACATCTTCCATGCCGTCTTTAATTTGAGAGCAATGATGTCCTCGTGTTTTTGAGGTTTTGTCATCCTTGTTAATACGGGTTTGTAATTCACATACCGTGTATTTGTGCACAAGCCGTTTCCATTTGTCGCTGGCCACGTGTCACTGTGGTTTCCAGTCCTGCATAAGCAGACTCACTAACATTCCAGTTAATGTAGAGTTACACAATGAATTCCAGTCTTAATCCACGCATTTTCCGAGATCTGCCAGTTAATGAGAAGGTCATATACCCCTGTCGACGGAAATAATCACCATATTTGTGACGGTGATGATTCATTCATAAAATGTGTACGTGTGTTCCAAAGGACCAAAAATCGCTGAACTTTTCGTCACGATTACTCGTCATTAACCAGTTGGTTATTTGTACATATACTACCCACTCGCTTTATGCAGTCAACGCTGGTATCTACAAAACGTCTTTCATAAAAGCTTGAAACTCTTCGGAACTTCAGTGGTACATTAGAATGACAAAAATGTGCTGAGAGTCTCCACTTACTCTCCTCTCTAGTAATCAAACATTTCGTTGAGAACAATTCTGAGGAATTCTCCCTGAACTGGTTGAGACATAGAGTATTACAACTTCCAAGTAACGTTGTGTTATTCTCGATCCATTTGCCAACCATTTATCAAACAGAACGTTCAAAAATAAGACAAGAAATTTCCACAAACCGAAACCTCCTCACTTCGTTCACAACGAAACGGAAGACTGCCTCCCTTGGTCAGTACAACTGTCCACAACCTTCTTTTGCATACACAAATTGTAACCGTTGACAAGCGTAAGCGCAAATGATGAATGCTGCTTCGAACATTACTCGGATGGTGGGACTAACATTTTGAGTATAAGCAACAAACACAATATGTTCTGAGTTATGATGCTGCGTTCAAACCACAATAGGTCCCCAAGTAAATGCGGAATATTGCGAAAACGTATCAGATTTAACGCATTCAGTCAACTTTCACAAGTACTTCGGACACTGGCCATCCATACGCTCCATGAGATTAAACGTAGAGGGATTTCAAGACAAAAATCGAGAATTCGTTCACCACTGCCCCAGGTACCTTAGTTATTCTCTGGATATCTTTCATGTCTGCACAATTCTATGGCCTGAAATAAATGCAAAATATTCTACGTTATAAACACTGATTAAATCACGCCGGCTGAAAGGAATACCAGAATGTCCACAACGTAATTACTAGTGTTTGAAGACGGAAATACCTAATATATAAATGTAACAAAACACGACGTAAACATGTGTAAGTGAGAAGCGATTGATAATAACTAGAATACCTCCCCGTCAATCAGGAGTAAGATCAGTTGCAATTGTAGTTATATCTTTATAAGAAATTATAACAGAACAATGTACAAAAGACTTTGGTGAATTTTCCAGCTTTTTTGTAAGATAGTGCGCGGTTAATTTGTTGATGTGTCCCGTGTTACCACTTGCTGGACTCTTATTTAGCAATGATCCACACACATGAGACGGATCAGGCGCGTGTGGCAGTAAGACCATATGAAGGCTCGTGAATTCACAGGAAGATCAGGCTGTGCGTTGTCGTGAGTCTGAGTTCCACTGGGGCTGCAGTGGAGCAAGATCAACGGAATTAAACTTGATTGAAAATAACTGTGGTCCGAGCGGTATTTGATTATCAGGAAGGTTGATCGCAATCCGCTACCATTAACTGACATCTTACACCACCATTATCGAGTACTAATTTAGCCACCTGAAATTTTACGATAATTACTCTTCGGAATGAGCGAGTGTCTAATGTCCCTTGGAAGAGTCACTCTGACGGGCCTAACGGTTCAATGTATGCTGAAATTAATTCCAATCATTATAATGCACGAAGTGGTTTTCTGACATTTTTAGAGATATGAATACATACTCCACGGTAAAACGTCATTTGGAAGCTGATTAATTGGTGACATTGATCTAGGTGACGTTGATAAAATAGAATCAAGACCTCCGCCACATTGAAGCACAATCTTCAACTGAGCACTGGAACACATTGTCAGAAGTGAAGACGAAGTTGTTATCCGAAAGATCCGTGTGCGCTTACCAGATTCAATCGCGCGTCACTATGACAATTTTTTGAAACAAACCCTTTTTCCGAATAAAACCATATGTGTATTACTTTATTAATGATCCAGAACTCGAATAGTGTTCAGTTACATGCCGCTTTGACTGGTAAATTTGACTGCCGGCATATGATCATGGTGTTTCTCGCATTGGATACCATGTAGTGTAACATATGGGGAGTTGTTTTCTGCATTGTTGTTTGCAGTCGATTGCAGAATTTACTCGCGTTTAAGTCTGCGTGTAGTTCTTCGATGCTTTGCAGTGAATATGTACCTGTCACAACCAGCCACAAGAGAAAGTCGGTCACTATTCTGCCTGGAAATGTTACCACTTAAATGAAATACATTATACGATATCAGTGCAAGACTATCCGACAAGAGGAAATTATCCTACTGGTTGTTTTCAGGTCATATTTAGTCGACTTCGTTGAAAACAGTACCATCCCCATGGTGAACATCTGCTCCAATTGAAATTTGTCTATTTCCGGAGCGATAACACTGCAATGTAAGACTGATTCAGCGCCAAAGGAATTAAGAGTCAGTCTGTTGTAATGTCTGTAGATCAGTAACTTTCAAATAGCAAATGTATCAGCCACTTTTCATTTTCAGGGTTCTAAATGCTCACCCATCATTAAGCGATTTCGCCTAACAGTTTTGAAGCCTGCTTTAGTGAGGAAAAGATATTATCCAAACGACGTATGCAACGCATAATACTTACGTACTTGTAAGCATTGATTACTATGCACCACGCTTCATATTGACTCTGTCATCTTTCTCTAGAAAGTGTGCATTAGAGTGAAAAATACCTCCGTCCTAATTTTACTGTACATCTCCTTCAAAAACCCGACCGTAGCTCACTCGTCACCAGCCATGTAAGAACAACCAAAGTGAACTACTTATCAAGAGTTTGCAACTGGTTGTCTGTCTATTGTTCTTCCGATTTGGGAATAAGTTTGAACAATAGTTCTCGCTATTACGGTGTGCTAAGCCTAACAGTATCAATTCTTCTCTAGTCAGTAATTACTCTAAAGTTACCCCGTTCTCCATCAATGTGGTGTCAATTAATTTGATGAGAATAGTGTTAGGATGTTGACACTTTCACTCGCTAAAGTTATAGGTCATGTGAATATCAAGGACAAATTCGACTTTCGCCGAAGCTGGGTAACCAATCACAGTTAACAAATTCATCAATTTGTTGGTAATAGTTATCAACTTTATGAAAACCCGACGGTATTATTTTCGATGACTATGGCGAGAGCCAGTACGGAGATGGTAGTTAACAACCGTCCTATACTGTTGTCTTGTTTCATAACTAAAAGCAGTCTGGTGAGCCAGTCATCAGTGCAATCAGGTGAATTAAATTGAGATGAAGGAGCGTGCAAACCACCATCCAGCATCGATTTCAGATCACGGTGGACACATTAAGAGTGCCACATTCCAATTTACGTTAGTGTCCCATACAAATGGTCAGGTAGTCAAAATTTTGCGAATGCTGTGCGCTAAGCGCATGAGTACGGTTGATTAGAAAACAGCATCAAGTTGTGAAGACGGTACAGAAACGTGATACTTCTCCGAATGAATTTCCGAGATGGCGAGCTAGTCTACAAATTTAACCTCAACGTACCATCAGTGTTCGAATACTCTTGTCTAGCTGCGCAATTGTGCATCTTTCCAGATAATAAAGAACTGATTCTCCGCCAAATCTATAGACACATGAATATTCCCCTATTTTCATATAATGTAACAGTACAGTGGCACACGTAATGACTATTGCAAATGCAGAAAAGACTGCTGATTATAGGATCTTACAGTGACGTATATTTATGTGTTGCTACTAACCGACATGTCAAGCAGCGACATGCCGACAAAAGTGAACTTCAGTGAAAAGACTCCTACAATCACCAGAGACACTCCAGAAACCGGTAAGCAGGCTGATTGGTTCAAATGGTCCAAATTATTGCGACATAATCGCAAAAAGACCAAATAGTGAAAAGCTACATATTATCGGTCGAATCTGTGTGCACTGGATACACGGTTGCAGATATTTTCATTTACATGAATCTAACACCATAACTAGCGCATAAAATCTCAAGTTTCTTTTGGTCGTCTAGTTTGGTAGTTGTCGTAAGCAGTAGAAGACTATAAGTCCATCGTGATTTCATTCCTTTCTAATTTGATGCGGATCTTTTTCCAAATCACTGATGAATGAACTGTTCTAAAACATGCCAGCCACTTACCATTACTTGACGTGTGTATGAACGTAAAGTCAATAATTTTCCGACTACATCAGTAAATCCTGAAACAAAATGCCTTATGCAATATGTAGGCCATTTTACACTAACCTCTCAGACCACATGTTTAAGCAAAGAAGGTTACACCTACTGGTACAGTAACGTGCTCATATGAGTACAATTTATCCCCTCGATCCAGCCAGTAACGTGAAAACTGTTGGTCACGTTATCGTGAGAGTTAAGAAATACACAGATATGCATTCAACAACGTAGCAAATTATGCGTAATAATATGCCATAAGTAGTTACGCTGAATTTAAGGCAAACAGACTAACTGAACTGCGAGTACGTGCAATTAAGAAGTGACACAGACAGATTACAACCCCTGATACCGTTTGCGGTGTCAGGATTCGGCATAGAAACTGCATAACATTACGAAATCACCAATCGAACTCAGCTTGTCACATCAGCATTTGGTTATCATTCATGTATTGAGAATAAGGTAACGTCACACGCAGCCAAAACCAAGTGATTATTAACATCTGGCTCTTGTTCCGTTAATAAACTAATGGCGATAAGGCCATATCTTGATATGTTTAAAACCTTGAAGATTTGTATTTATCACTAGCCTCATATTATTTCTAGTTAGCTCCGGAGAAACCTATGAAACACCGGCCTTTCCTCTTTGATTTTCCGTATCACATCTGGTCAAAAGATAACTTGAAACAGGTAAAAGTTGGCAAGTATGTTTAATAATAGATGTAGCTCTGTTTGGTCGACTGACGAAGCAAGTGTTGGCATAGGATACTCAATCAAGGTAACGGATCTTCGTTTTTCTTCCTGAACCGAATGAGGTATTTATGTTATGCTTGCTTATAATACATTCTAAACCAACTGAAATGTTATCTTAAACAAGATGAGTGAGGAACCCAGTAATGGGACCCTAAGAACCCCTTCACTATTTTACTGAACATGACAATGTCATATTGAGAAGGAGTAATTTAGTAATGTTGATAGACTAATAACCCTATGGTTATAAGTTATCCCACAGTCCAGTAAGATATGATTTTTCTTGGAGAGCCAAAAACCTGAACGTTTCTTTCCAACCGGTAAACGAGATCGGGTTAATTTCATCAACAACACAATTTACACACTAAATAAGCATGTCTGTCCTAAAACATCAAGACATTCAGGCCGTTATTCTTTTCCTCATAACAGCATCGAAATGCTGAAATGTTGAACAAAAAATTTGAACATTATCAAATTCACTTTGACACGTTATTTTTCTAGTTTCAAATTCACTCGTCTGCAGGAATGAGATGATGACAGACTGTCTTGCACAAATGTTGAGTGCGGTCCTTCTAATCTTCACCGTGTTAAGGAACTCGTAAAACGTACACAGAGACTACTGGTTAAATGGCACAAGCTCATTCGTACTGAAATATATTGTTTTCCAATCTGACAGGGTCGAAATGTAGAAGTTTCCGATGCAATCCAATTAAGATATGATTCCATTTGTTCATTTGCCGTACGATACATCACGATGTCCAAATTTTACTTTGTTCACCACTCAGTTTTTGTTCAAATAATGTTTATTCGTGGTGGTCATGGTTAACAAGTTTGGAAGTAATTGTTGGATAGTTTGAGTGCGTCAACCTTAATGGTTCAGATTTGTTGAATAACTATTGTTTTCTCAGTCACGAACTGTTGAGATTTGGCACATCTTCAAAACCTAATCCAGCGTTCTTTAATGTTTAGAGGAATGATTTACACGTAGCGAGCGTATCACCTAAAAGTCAACTAGCACATGTCAACGTATATATTTGCCAGTGTGCCAAACTTTTCTCAGTTGTTAATTTTTCTTAACAGAAGTCAACGTGAGTTTGCACACGTCAAACTGTTTGACATGTATTTGAGTGTCTCAGACAGATTTTGAACATGGTATGAACACTGCAATAGTTACCAATTTCTGATTGGTGCATTGTTTCAAGAAATTATGCTAACAATTTCCAGACGTATTGTGATTGCCTTGAACACCGTCTCATTTTGATTCCTGCATCCAAAAAACGATAAACTGGCCATTTCCACCAGTCTCCGTTCTACTACAGAATTTGTATGAAGTCATTCATGCATGCAGCGGTATCTACTAATCATTGACAGGCCTTCACAAGCACATCATATGTGCGTAAATTACGTATGAGAATCAGAACAAGTCGAATAGCTCACTGGAAATCACAAGAGTAAGAAGAATTATCTTCCGTTTCACTTTTTTCTCATTTTCCTATTCAATGCACACTTACCTTGTGTAATTATGAAGGCTGGCAAGAAAAAGCGGAAACTGTACAAGTGATTCTGTGAATGTACTCACAAAATTCCACTGGTTCTATGGCCGGTTAGGTTTAGTTACGTTTGTCCACATCCATATTCAAACCTTCATTTGAGACATGTTCATTTGGCTAGGGAGTTTGAAGTCAGGAAAGAGCTTGCATTACCCCCCTTATGCTAGATAACTGATTCCGCTTGCAGCATACCACCTGATTGTAATTCAGACATGAACTTGTTGACCAACTCTGAGATATAGCAACCGGTGCAAACTCATCAGTTCACTAAGTATTTGCTAATGAAATTGGCAATCGATCATGATCAAACTAATACAGACTAATCGTTTGCGTAACCAACGATAGAAATCGTTCATTATGGTGTGCTATCACTCATGCCCGCGTATCATGATAGGATAAGTTTGTTACGAGCATGTGATAAAAAAGGAGGTGTAAGATACCGCATTTATATGGTGAGAAACATCGAAAACATATGCCAGTATTGGTGAAAACTTTAGCAACCTGGTAAACCATCAATAGAACAACTCATGTGCGACCACCACTAGTGCAAACAAACAGCCAAGTTTGAATGATGCCAGGCCAGACAAAAAATCAGAGTGAGTTGCGGTGTCACCAGCATTTAAGACCCCGAGTAAAAATGCGACCGTTCATTTTATGTCTTATTGAAATCATCTAGAATTCGACATTCTGGAAGTATGATTACTGAAACGAAACAAAACGGGTTGTGCAGTTTGACCTGTCTCACGTGAATCTTCAGCTCTACGTGTAAATGTTTGTCTCCATTCCACCGTAGCTTGTCACTGTTGACAAAATTTCACACATACATCGGCGACAAATAACTGGTGCTTCTTCGAAACTTATGTGGCCTAACAAAGTTTCTTTATTTAACTAACACGGTTCCAGGGAAGTGTTGAAGTATCAATCCAGTAATTTACATCTGCCTGTCGCATCAGTATTTTCTACTTGACATACTCGCATGCATTTCTTTTCTCAGCTCTATAGCACACCAGTGTACCCAAAATTTGCAGAAGGTTCAAGAACGAGCCAGCGTAGTAGTGCATAACGTAATGAACTTCAGGGACGTGTTGATCATATGTCAACAGTGACAGTGTTACGTGGTAACCTCATGAAAGCTAGGAAGATAGCAGCAATTTCTAAGGTTATTTGGTTAAACAAATCAAAGGCTCTACAATCTTTGGCGCTATGACTGCAATGCCTCCGTCGACCAGAAATCATACCTGTGATATCCGCGAATTACTTCGTAGTGTTCTACTAAATATGGGTTATTCATTCTGTGATGCTACACGGCTCTGCTGTGTCGAATAAACCAACTAATGAGGCCAGTACTGCGTGGGAATCTATCGGGACCATCAAAACATAAGTATAACTGAAGAACTCATTAAGCTGTTATGTTTCCCTACGTCGTGATGTTTGAACGTGTTCACATTTCTCCGTAAGTTATCTTGTAAAAGCGAAAATACACTCAAATTAATGGCTCAGTGTTGAATGGTTATCACAACCAAGAAATACCGTATGGGGCGTACTCCGGAAATCAAATCGCAAATAATCGAGTCGATTGTGTTATAATAAATTCAAAAGGTAACTTGCGTGGCTAAGTTCAGAAGTGTTGATCAAGCTGATAACTGAGTAGGACATTTTCTGATTTCCTCTTACATTTCGATTCAGGTGAGAAATATGTCCAGATTTCAACAGTGAGTTGACTTCTATAAATTGTGATTCGTTGTTTACATGCCCATCTAGCACTTCGTCGTTAAAACCCGGTACAAATTGTGAGCTGTTCAATACGGGGTATTGAGCAGGATTATGCGTAAGTTCCATTCACGTATAGGACACAAAAGCCCACGTTAATCTGGACCCAGTGATAGCATTGTCAACGTTACACACTCGTTAGATCTGGAAGTCAATTTTGAACCCCTGATCGCAGTCTCGTGTGGGACCGCTCAAATAACTTGTGTAGTATTTTACTGACAGATACACAGGGTTGATAGCTCAGCGGTAGGAAAAAGAAGAATGAGTGTACCGTGAACCAAATATAGACAGGTTATAAAACTAAATATTATCCTGTCATCTACATAAAAGTATAATTTAGTGAGTAGTTGACAGGGCATATCTTTCGGTACAGTACATTGGTACGTCAGTGTGTTTCGAATGACTCGCTAGGCACAAATGACGCTCAAAGCGATTGTGTCTTGTAACTGTCAATATGCCATGGATTCTCTATAATTAAAATGTTGGTTGCTGTATAGGCTACTTTCTGCATGTGACATTCTGCACTATTGAAATTTATTACTGACCTGTATATAACCCGGAATTTGTAGCAACCTGGTGATGGCATAATACACAAGCAAACTGTTCCTGAGTTGTCTACATTATTTTCAGTGTACGACAATGAAACTGCTTCCGCAGCCCTTATTGTGAGTTGAAGGTGCGACATGCGTCCACAGAGTAGTGATCATTCAGATCGTCGCACAAGGTGCAATGTTTGCAGATTGGGCTCATATTCCACGGAGATGGACTGATGATTTTGAGTTTTCCGACATTACCGTTAGTCCCACATCAAATTAGGTTTTGAGTCGTGCTAATTTTTCCTCATCGTTACAAAATTAAATCAACGCAACGGGGCCATTATGTCGAAAGACGTTGAACTTGAATTGATAAACATGCCAGTTAGGTCTTAAAACGATATATGGTAATGGTACATAGTGTTACTAAACTGTCACCAGTTTAACAACGGTTGCTGCCCAGCCGTTAGTTTCCCTCCGTGGACAGCAGATACTCCCGACTGTGTGAACAGCACACCGCAATGTTCGAAAGAGATAACTCATTTACACACCTCCACTTAATCAGGACTGAAGAGCGAAAGTATCCAGCGACTGAATTCTCAGTGCCATTTAATGCAAAACTTGGAAATATTTTAAAGGCTTCAACAGTCAAATACGGTACACGAATTTTCGAGCTGTGGTACACCACGAGGCAAAATCCACATGATATTAATGGTTTTCGTTACTGAACTTACGTCTCGCAAATTCCAGGCATCACTTAGTAAAGTCACACTGGTAACAAACGATACCGGCTAGTAACCCTTTGTGGCTTACTTGTAACTATATTCATTTTGTCCATACATGCTAATCACAAAGTGTTACTTTAACTGTTTTCACATCGTACGTTTTTGAACTTCCCAAATGATTGCCTTTCTATGCAGGGAAAATAGCACTGCAACGAAAGTTCAAGATTTCCTTGCTTAAAGAATTCATTTTACAACGCTGAACAATGTTCGACATTTACCAATTGTCATTATCCTCCGTTCAAATTCTATTCGCATAATTTAATTAGTCAGTTCAACGATGTTTCAGTCAAGGACAAGCCATGGCGAGAAGCAGTCTGTTGGTGTATTACATAACTGCTACCTACATTCTATTCTTAAAATGTCCCAGCAATAATACTGGTCTATTTACGGCACAAATATGCCCGTTTAGAAACAGCCGAAGGCTAATTTACCTTCATGTAATTTTGTTAAACAGTGTATATGTATATATGCGTGCTCTCGCTGTGCCACTTGCTATACGACCACCCGATAACTTGTAAGCAACGTGGTGTTTAACATTCATGAATCGACCAAGATTCATTATCATTTCCATTTATTTGATTTCACATGTTTCATCTGGTACTGTGGCTAGTTTTGCGACTCGCGACATACAGGTAAAATCTTTATATACTTTAAACGTTCCACTCGTCAAATACTTGGGTGCATGATACCGGTCGTGTGGTGTAACTCAGGTTGCCCGTATTTTATTCTGAAAATCACTAGGTCACCTGCTTTCTCATTATTCTAAGTTGTTAGTCCCTATAATGCTAGTGCTATACTGCACCAGCAGTAAAACTAATCTTGGACGAGCAGTATTCAAACAGACACAATGTAAGTATGTCGTGAATAACAAAAAAGCTGCTATACTTCTTGCCCTCTTGACAGATCCCACCTTCATATCCTACGCAGTTGCGTCTTCTCCGTAGACGTGAATAACTAGACGCTATATGTAGTTAAACTGTCTTAGGCTAAACTGCTAACTAATCTTGTGGAAACCGAATTTAACGGTTCACATTTCTTGTGAACATATCAGGACACACCATTTAACACTAGTTTTTTGCTGTTGCATTCAGCAGAAACTATCCTAAATTATATTACTATCCAGTGTGAGCTTTCGTCTTTTACAATACAAAACATGTTCTGATATGATATCAGGAGAACATCGCTAATGTCTTTTGTCGTTTGCTGGAAAAATGAACAAAGGCTGCATGTTTTGTGTAGACCTCACTTTTTGTGAAAATGCACTCTCAGTATTGAGAAACCACTATTTGTTGCCGGCAGGCTGGCCACCACGGACGAATGATGAAGAAGTAGACTGCATTCGGAAAAATGAACAGGCCGGAACGGTGAGAAGTGGTTTTCCTGTGCAACGTTGACAGGCACATGCGCGATATCACAACTCGTACAGATAAATTCGTAGTGGAAATGTGCTACAGCTCTGGTTAGCACAAATGTCGTATAAGTTGGTATAGTGAAAAATAGCCTATGGATCATATCAAACGTATTAATATGAACGTTGGGTTTTTAAAATGGTTAAACACGAACGAACTCTCTCCAGTAAGTGAGTCAATATAGCGTAATCCCTCATTCTAACAATATATTGGTCCAGGATGATTTAATTTTCATGACAAAATATCTGACTATATTGAAACCAATTTAACTCGTCTTGTAACATCCCCGCAACTGGATGTGTAGCGAGACAAATTCCCTATAATGTTAATTACAATCTTTTCTATTTATATAGATGTCAAAGTAATGAGGCATGTCGATCATTCTATCATAACAACGTGACTAAGACTTGTCATCTCGCAATGCATGTCGACTCCCGTCTGTCAGCATCATTGAGAAACTCCAGCGGATCCTGGGTACGCTTTGCAAAGCGGGATTATTAACAAGTCAGGAAATGTAATATATGGAATGGATGCAAAAATATATGAAAACTTGCAGCTGAACTACTGAAATATGAAATAACTGAGATTTCTCATACACTCTGTGTGTGTAACTCACTTATCTTAATTGTCCATCCATCTTCACCAATTATTGCTTGCTTCACTGACTGAAAGACTGACAAATGATGTCATTCTCATTTTACACCCGACTCGCCAACTTTGAGCTCGAACACGTAATTCTCCCTGTGAGTTGATAACCATTTACCTGCTGCTGTCTGTGTTATCTCAGTCTCAAACTTATCGCTTTGTTGTTGATTCATAATTCTGTCATATATATGTTATACTATTTTAATCGTCTATAACTCTCTGTCGACCACATGTTCACACGTGCATCATTCTTTTCTCTGAGACATGCCAGTAATCTTCGGAAGAAATTACATAATCCACAGCGGATTGAACGTTAACAAGTTAGAGAAGTAAATGACGGTTTATTGGCGGACACGCGCTACTTGTTGTGCCAGCTTGGAACAATTTACCGATCGGTCTTTTAAAAACACTGCCAAAGTAAGGTCACATAATTGAAGCTGATGAACGACTCCTCAGTTCTGACCATTACATGCCCAAAGAAATTATCATTCCACATCTTGAAGGAGTATCTGTTGTTGACTACTCACACACCACCTGACAACAAGGATCTGGAAAGTGACTAGAAGTGTTGATGGCCACCTCAAAATATACGTGTCTCGCGCTTTGTGATAGTTCCAATGTTCTTCTGGTTTTCCTTCCCTTAATTTCAGCACAACTTGAGTCACTCAATGCAAAATACACGTACGACATAGAACTGCTCATTGAAGTGGATGAGCGGCGTATAGTAATCGATATTCGGTGAGAAACTTGCGAGATGCTATCCAGTAATCTGCTGCATTCATACTACAATAATAAGTACACAATACTTATTGCCATGAATTCTGCAAGGTGAAGTGTAAGGTTTTTCCCATGTGCCTGAATACAGACAATTTTTTGAGGGTTGCCTCACCGGTGGGGTTCCTGAGTATTAGCACTGAAACCTTGAATTCGTGTCCACCCATCCTATCAACAAGATTCATTAACGGAGAAGTAAAGTCAACGTGCCAGTTGTTGATTTCACAGAAGTACGTGAAATCTCCTGAATAGAAACTATTTTGGAAACCATTTTGTATTTATATAGTGGGTGAATTAAAAAGGGAAGAATCTAAAGTCATTTTGAATAGGTATATGCAGAAGAATGTTCTCATACCAACTAGAATCTGGTGGAGTAAAGTAGACAAAAGATATCACAGGACTTGTTCACCTGATGACCACAACGCAGTGTAATACACTGGCATTTATTTCACTCTCTACTTTGCAGTTTATAGCAAAATCTACTGAATGGATTTCTGTTGCACTTAATTCTTGCTGACAAAACAAAGTAATTCCGTGTCCCTGAAGCTATTTTTCTTCGGTGTGAGTGAGTCAAATAGGAAAAAACGCTAGAATCAAATTCACAAGGCCAAATTTGCAAAATGACCAACATGATTAATACAACATTATAGCGAGGGGTAAATTTAATCATAGTGTTTGGTTCCGAATATATGCCCTGTAGATGGGAACTGGCACCACACACTCATATTCATGATGTGGGGTGGACGGTAAACAGCATTTCCCAGATTGCCAACCGACAATATCAACTTCGAATATGGTGCCTAGCAAGCAACTATTAAATTCCATCAAGCTAATCATCATGCCCAAATGGATTTAATTGAGGTAACNACTGATCAACATCATTAATACAACGGTATACCGAGGGGTAACTTTAGTCATAGTGTTTAGTTACTTCGATTATGCCCTATAGGTGGGAACCGGCACCACACACTCATATTCATGGCGTGGGGTGGACGGTAAACAGCATTTTCCGGGTTGCCAACCGACAATATCAACTTCGAATACGGTGCTTAGCAAACAACTATGAAACTCCATCAAGCTAATCATCATGCCCAAATGGATTTAATTGAGGTAACCTGTTGTGCACTTGTCAGGTTCTGGCTAATCAACCAGCGAGCCACTGGTAATTCGCGCGCATCCATTTATCGGTCGCCCCATCAGCCAGTTCCATGACCAACAGGCATCCGTAGCGTGTGTCAGCACATTAGTTCCAACGGAGATTTCTTCGTTGTGTCTCGCAGCAAAGAGCGGTGAATCAACAGCACCAATAACGAACAACATTTGTTTTCTGTTTTTGATCATCAGGCTAATTAGAACACAATAAATATGAGAACAGTAACTAGAGTGAGTCATAAGAACCGTCACTAGAGGTTATGCACAGCGTGTTTGTTATCATTTACGCAATAACTGATCAAAACCGTGAGCTTGGTTGATTGTGGGCCAGGGAGGATTAAGCGTCCGAACGGGCATCTGGGAGCGGAGGACAGCTTTGCATAATCGGATATTGATTAACTTAGCCACGGCAATATTCGGAATCTCACCAGTTTTGATGGATTTCTTGGCATTCGGTAGGAAGTCCGGAAGGCATCCTTTTTATTAACACAATAGTTGAAGTCGGCTAAATGAGCAACAATCGCTCTTGAAATCTGTTTAATCTCACCAGTGTTCAACCTTGCAGGATGATGTTCACACACTCTGTCAGACACTCGGCTTGCAGTACGACAAGTGTGTGATGCTTGATACGAGCGAACGAATGAGTACACATGACAACATCTTTTGGAACAGGGAAGTCTGTCTTTGGGGTGTAACATGATTGAAGGTGTTGAGGGGAAACTCATTCACAAGTGAGGTACAGAGTGAGTTGTTTCGACTGAAT
>QNGE01007374.1:0-11203 GCA_008508345.1 Paragonimus westermani | reverse complement strand
GAGGCTGGCTGGAAAGTCTATCTGAATGCAAAGGCTGCGATCAAATGTGAGTGACTTTCAACGTGAAAATTGTGTATTCATTGGATCTATCTGGATTGAGTATTTGCACAGATTTAACAAAATGTGTGATAGTTTGCTCAATCTAACCTACTGTTACACGTTTTCTGATAACTCACTTGTTTTGCAAGCCTAGGTATTGAAGCTCCATATATTGCTCGAACAAATATATGCACCTCTGAACAGTTCAACCATGAGAGACTTGAAACCAGCGTTATAAGCCAACAGTTCTGATGTCGTAATAATCGTGTATTCAGAAAATCAACACACGAATTTTATGCTTCAACATCACTTCAAACAAAACACACACACAGCTCTCATCCCTGGATGTCATAGATGCCACTTTCGAATTCATATATGGAAAACGCCAAGTCTTTTCAGAGCGCATTCCGATGTTCTTCCTTATATCTCTCCTCCGTTATTTCAAGTACGTGTCTCCGCTTGACTACTAATGAGTAGTACAGTGTGATCGTTCATCTTCATTTCATGAGGTCCCTTTAAAGAATTTCGACAGAACAAGCTAAGTGGGTGGGACATGTGGTTACCTGGATCAACTTTTTTTACAGTCTCAAGGCATAAATCCACTTAACTAGATTGCAATGACAGCACAAGAGCAGTGAGAAAAAAGAAAACTTCTTTTCAACCGCATAGGTGAGTGCTCCTCAACAAGTCAACCGCTGATCCCGCCAAACGACTGGGTCCACAAAAATCAAGTAATCCAGCGTTTCTCGCTTAGTGATAAGCGCATTATAGCAAAAGCTGATTGATCTTTATGTACTCAGTTTAGTGAACACCTTTCAATGGGGATGCAATCCCAAACTTCCACTCTGTTTACGCTAGCTACACCAAGAAGCCAAAATCCACCCCGTTCGTTCGCCAAGCCTGCAAGTCGAGAACAGCAACAGAGTAGATATCAACAACACATTCGAAATCCTATTCCACACCGGAGACAGAAGCAACTTGCCAATTGCTGGAGCTTTATTAATCAAACTTTTCAGATCATCGTCACGTCTTCAGAAATATATCGTACTGACACTTCATCAGCCATGGTAGTTCACCACGGTTAAGGGACGATGAACCGATAGTAAGCATCCGCTTGTATGTACACAGCCATCAGGTTATTTTTGTTTCTTGCTGTCTTCATGTTTCCTTTTAACTACAGCCACAAGATCCAGTGTGCTCAAATTGTACGAGTTGTTTATCCATATCAGTCTGATGTCATCAGTCTTGAATTTTCTGTCAAATTTTCAACTGTGTTCATCACACTTAGTTGTATACTTTCAACAGTTCATTCACACAGCCTGAAATCTTGACTAGATCAAGTTCTTATTTCAGGATCTTGAATTCACAAACCAAATCGCTAAATCGGAGAAATACCACGGTTTCCATCACTCTATGTGTAATCTCATTGGTTTGTTTACTGTGAGAACGTTTTACGGTAAAATTGTTTACAGCTCAGTTTACATTTTCCAGGCAGGTTTTACTAGATTCTCAAAGCATTTACTATCGTATGCATTGTATTGTATGTATCTTAAGAAATGGATGGAACGGTCACGTATGACTGAACACTCACTTCACCTATAGTTTCAGGTTGTAGGCATTTTCGAAAGAGAGTTGACTGAAAGGCCTCATCTCACCTTTGTCTGAACTTCCAAAGATCTGCCACAGACAGGAGTTACGGGGGAAGGATCATTCAAAAATCGAACGATTACCCTTCCGCAGTGTTCGACCTTGATGAAAACCTACGGGACCTTTTTCAAATCCGACGGTAGTTGTAGTGGTCGTCTAGATCGGATTGCGTAACCCTGATCTAACTAACCTCAAATATAAACCTACCTGTGAGCTTATTCAACCGTTAATGTTTTTTATTCATTCACTGTTATCCACTACACAAGTACCGTAAAGCATAGATTCGCAAGCATTAATTTTCCATACGGAGTTTGTTGTTCATATGTTCTGGAACAGATACTAAGGCACGTATTAAATTCAGCCGTTTGAAACTAGCTTCTCAATCCAAAAATTCCTAAGATCGACTGTATCTGACAAAATCTGGTGTTATTTCAGTAGCTTCGAACCACAATTGCCTCACCAGCTTTATGAAGGCGATCCGTTCCAGAACCGGCGCAACGTTAACTGGAGCTCGACGTTAAGCTCTGTTTGCATAAACCACCGACTTAGGCATTTATCCTCTATGGAATTCTTAAGCATTTCCTTCTTGTATGAACCTCAGGGCAGTGAAGAGGTTTAGACTGAAGTGAAGTTATATCAGAAATTGTCTTTTAACGTTAACTAGTAATGAAGTCAACCTTAAAAATGTAGAATAGTGATGGCCTACTAAAGAACTTCCTCTCTTCGTAAAATTGTATGAGTATACAAACCCACAGTATTACAACTGCGCTCACGCCCCCAGTTAAACTCATATTTGTGTTATCAACCTAATGTCGTGAAAAAGAAAATGAAGTGAATTTTACTTTACGGTTGCTTCGGTCCAAAATTCGCAAACTCTCAAATCAGTCTTTAGAACTTCTTTAGTCTATCAGAAAGTTTGTCATACCAGTTCTACTTGTTGAATTCGGTTTGTTACTTTTGACGTTCTATGTTCCTAACGATATCGAGTTTTGAATCTGTTGTTGCGTGTTTGTTTTGGTTGTACAAAACCGATAACAGATTAGCTTATAACTTGCTCTTTTCTCGTTGAGGTTCTTGTCGTGGCCGTACGATTATTTTGTAAGATACCACCGCGTATTTATCCCAACTTTCTTTTTTTCGTACTGTTTGATGCCCACCTTAATTTCATGTGTATACCTGGTTGTTTTTAATGAGTGTATATCCTGCCAACTGGTAGGCATTTTTTGTGGTAGGTTTTCCTTGGCCCATTTTGAACTTTCTTCTGGCGGACAGTTTGAATATCTAGTTAATTCCCACTCATTGTGAAGACCTATTTTCGAGTGTAGTAAAAAGTTAAATCGCTTCGGTCACTGTTCTTTGAAGTTTTTCCGGGACTGAATCAGTTCTGTTAATTAGTCTTCTCTGAGGTAATTTTCCTGAGTTGACGCGATTTTTAACGTGTTTAATCTTGTTGTGCTCGGAAAGTTAGTGCATGTTATCCATGGGTCAACCTAATAATGGTTAGAGTGTCTTCAAAAGTTCCATTTGTTGTGTCATGGAGTAGAAATATTTAGACATCGACTGATTGCGTGCGAATTTCAAACCACTACATTTATGGCGCTTAATAACGTTCACTGAGATTGCTGTATTATCACGATCGACAAGATTGCAATTTGTCACGATCGCTTGACCGCTACAGGCACCGTTTGTTGCACATTTCCAAAATGATAATGTGACGATATGCGTGATAAGGCAATCTGGTCATCACATGCACCCACACACACACACACACGGTGATAGTGTGATAGAAGATATTCAGTGATTCGAACAGTACTTTACACTGGTGATTGCCGTGGGTTGGATATCGATGTCCTCCCCTATTGTATTGTTTCTAAATATGGTGTGTTTCGTTTTTTCCCCTTTTGCTCATGGCATAGCAACGAACGCCGCATCACTGGGTAAGTCGGCGTCGTCAAGAGAACAAGTGCAAAAGGTGTTTGAAAGTAAGTTCATTGTGTGACCGTTTTTTTTCGGGAATCGAAATAAATATGCGCGCCTGCATCGTCCTCGTCAAATTAAATGGTGGTCTGGTCGCTTGTACCTCAAGTATTGCAGTGTAATCGTGTGGCTGGTACTCTTGTCACAAACGTTTACACGCTGTACTCGTCGTAATTTTATAGTAAATTATGAACAAAGCCAAAATTAGCATAGTTCAAAGCAAATGACCGTGACACAGATGGGTGCTACACAGGAACATGTATGTTGCTCTGTTCTGTTTTGATTGAGTATGCACGTGATGCCACATGAGAAACAGTCCAGATATAATCGCACGCCCACCATGTCGACCGAGCTGTCTTATGACTGATTTACGTTCACGTTAACATTGCCGACACAGCGTACACCCCTTAATTGATCCGCACGTTTTGGAGTGTATATGCATTATTCCAATTGGTAAAAATGTTCTTTTCCTACGTGATAAGCTACAGTACACCGTGCTATACACGAGTAAACATTACTTCAGTGAACGTACCGGATTTGACTGACCTCTACATTCGGTAGCAGACAAGCTGTTAACTTCTACTGTCAAGCAAAGACGGTGAATAGGATGTCTATAAACTTAACATCTCATAAGTATCTCGTTATCCCTGTTAACCCACTGGAAACTCACAGGTTACTTAACTAGTCACTAACCAAGTTGGTAAGAGGTTTTCATATGATTCAATTGGACATATGGATAGCTGTATCTAATTGCTGCAAGACAATTACGTTCACCGACAGCTTAAGTGAACAGGAAATTTTGAACAGCTTCGGGATTAGAGCTTAGATAATCAAGACAGTATGGATTTAACTGCCAGAAAACACCTATTCTGTAGCACCATGTAAAGAACAGGGACGTTTAATGAAGGGCCCTGAGTAATGGCTTAAATGAAGGTTACAAACAAGGAGGCTTTTTCTTGTATAACTAGATGTTACGAGGACGCACTAGAGAACATATTTAGGTCATTTATTTAGCTATGATGAGAATATTTGTAGAGTTGATGGCCGTGGACTTTTTGATCCACAAATATGTCAGTTGCTCAGAGTAAAAGACTGTGGTAAACTTAATGTCGTGGTTGGCTAAAGGACAGTGAAATGTTTCAGATCGACTTCTGATGAAACCGTAATTTTTCTTGATAATCCCTGACAAAAACCAGACCAGGTAAGCTAATCACAAATGTTATGGTATTTACGGTAGGCTGATCGTAGGCCTAGCTGAGCCAACTTTCCACAATTTACAATACAACGCGTGCAACGGCATAGAGAAGCGGTAGAAACAGGAATTGTGCAAACGAAGAATGAAACGAAATGGGTCAACTGAAGAAGGATCCAAAACAGGGTATACTACACTACGGCCAGTGGATGTTCACATTGCATGGCTGAAGACTGCTTTCAGCTAAGCTTGAGTGTGTGTGATTCATAGGATTCACAGGATGGATATAGATGGTGAAATAGTGAGGATGTCTGGGCACATCGTGTCTTATCTTTGGACGGTCCAGAACGAATTACGGAAGGAGATTACACTGATTTGAAGGAGTTAGCCCAGAACCCTTTGCCATCGTAATGACAATGTGGTGGATTATCACATCGGAAGTACGAGTATTCCAACTCTCGGCGCAATACATCAACCTGGCGGGGATTTACTTCCAAACGCTCACAGCCAGCGGATCAGGGACAGTGTGGGCGTCTGGATGGGCCAATGTTCAACTGGACCAGACCAACGGACGAGGTACGGCAGGCAAAATGGGATGGATGACTAGATGGGAGGCGTCATTATTCTAAAACTCGAAAGAAACTCTCGACATGGTCGTAGAACACGGCCAAACGCCACAGTAGTTGAAGTGCCGACAGCACGAGGCACTGGACGAGCCATCGCCCATCGAGATCGGACCAACGGACGGGTAATGGCAGGCGATAAAAATCCGCAACAGAAGACCGTGACCATACGTTTGGCCGAAGTGTATAAGACATGTAAGCGGAATTCGGAAATGCGTTGTGCACCGAAATTCCAGTTCATAAACGCGGGCGTGTGCAACCCGAGAGCTGGACACTAAAGATTGTGCTCTATTGAGCGTGTATTCCCTATAATATGACTGAAACAATACTAGATACCTCAGTAGCAGATGACAACCTTAGCGATAGACCATGGAAAGCACGAGGGGTGTTTTGGTATGCAGTGAAAACAGTTGGGGGACTAAACACTAAACCTTTCGAAAACATTTCTAGCAGTTAAGCAGTTAGAAGACCTGACCCCGTTTCTTGTTAATATATACCAAGTCTGTTTGTGTGAACATCAACGAGTGAGGCTGATACGACAAGATGTATCAAGGTGTCTTAGGCCAGATATGTCTGTACATGAAGTGAGTGTTATGTACAAAGTGGACGCCTTAGTTGATGATGTAGATTTCGTCAGTCACCTTCCAAGTGATGTTCTTATCTAGCGGTGAACCTCAGAGGATTCAATTACATGTGTAATGAATTGCAATAGGCAAGACGAACAAGTTCATCGTTCCAACACTGGAAACAGAACACAGAAAAAAGAAGCAAGAAGCGGGTTGGAAAATGATTTGTTTCCATTCTGTCAATGAGTGACATGTGAATCACAGATATGAGACAAAGATGACATTAGATATGTGATCAAATGTGGAGTGTACAGTTTTTTGTTGCTCCCATATCACAGAGAAACAGGTAATTAGTAATTTGATTTTAACAGACACCGGTTCTCCAGATACTAACGAGGACACCGATATTAGGTTAGTGGTGATTAAATGAAGTTGTTTTCTTGCTGCCACTTGCTATAAAACTGTGTCTACCAGCATCTGTACATTGTTTTGTTCATACACTGATAGCCTCTATTCCATCCTCATGTTGCAGTCTATTCAACCAAAATTTTCCTTCTCTTCAAAAGTAAGTAGTCAGCACTCACAAATCTGTAACTTTTCGTATTCTGTTTCTGACTAATTAAACAACATCCGCCATCTTTGGCTATATTTGAGTACCACAATTACACAAGTTTACCATCAAGTAAAGTTCGATGTAAATAGCTTGAAAAATAGACATCATTTGTGAAACGAACGAATGGGTGAAAACAAACGATAAAACGTCTAACATGTAGTATAACGATGAATAGGATTGGAAAACCGTTTGCCATTTTTATATATTGCGCACTTATTGCAAGTTTTGATTATTGTGTTAGATTTTCCGTTTTATCTTCGACAGTAAGTTAGAATACCTCTAGCTGAAGACAGTCACGACAACGAAGCTGTCAACAATCCAATCACCGTCTAAGACCGTGTGTTTCAATGTCGTTTTCTTCGTAGTCACTCGCTGTCATCTATGCTTAAAGGCCTTTTCGCTAATTTGTACACACATGAACTTTTGAGAATGATACACACCTCCGGAGATTGAATATGTTGGCTACGTGTGCAACCAAAACGGTGAAACTGTTTGCACAGAATATACGTGCTGAAACAAGGAAACTGAATCAGCGGGTTTTCTAATGAGTCTAACAATGGCAACCGATAGACGTCCAGGATGTTGATGTCTTATCTGAGACCAGCAGCTAGTTAGTATCGTTCTAAGTCAACCTGTCAACTTTTACTACACGAGAGGCTTGTCGTTTTAGGGTACGGCGGATCAAGTGTAATTTCGGCCCCATTAGATTGCTTGAACTTAGACAGATATCGTCAAGGTAACCAGACGTGAACCCAGGACACTGGAGTTGGTGGGCCGTTCTCACTGCCACCGAGGTAACGCAGGCTCTTTGTCTGATGTTAGACAATTGGAAACAGACTGAGATAATTCAATTATACGATAGCCAGTGTGACGAAAATGGTTTCCTTTTGCAAATTGGCCGTAAGCAACAACGCATTCAGAAGTTATCAGACTGGGCAAACTCGTAGGAGGAATATGATTATATCTCAGATTGCGCTCAAGTTACCTCATGAACAGTGTAACTTCATTATGATAATTGCAGGTACATTACGAAATAACTGTTTGAACATTTTGGGAAAACCCGAATACTAAAGATGTGTCGGACTGAGTAGTTCTACGTGCACATAGCTCTAAAGAAAAACACCCAGAATGGTTTCTCCTTTTACGCATATCCTTACCACACAAAATGTTCGAGTTGTGGAATTAAGCGGAACTCAGATACTTACCTGGAATGAACCTTTGGGTATTGTCATCAGTAGCACGAAGCTGACCTCAGTCGGTGAAGATCATTATGATAACTTCAGTTTGGAAAGAGAGGAAAGTCTTCTTCAAAATCTGACATACTAGGTGGTATGGATCGGAAGACAGAAGACGTTGGCAAGATTAATAGCGCTATACTGTAAAACAGCAAGGGCGTTGTCAGCGGATTCCAGCCTTCCAATTATGTAACATGCTTGGAAACAGAAGGTGAGGGGAACTTATTGCCATTATTGAAAGTGGAACAAAAGATTTTCCAGCTTCGGTAATAATTCCGAAACTGTCAATGCATAATGTGCGTAGTATTCGCCATTTACTTTACAGTCCGATATCAGATGTTTTCGTGCATTAAACCTCTTTGGTAATCAATATTTTTCCGTAATTACCCAACGATCACGATAAAAATGCAGGAAGCTGTTGCCATCCAGTGTACTTGGTGCAAGGCGAGCTACCATAACAAACCGAATTGCCTTCCCGACGACCTAATTCATGAACAGTGCGACATGGGTGCGCATGCCAACTTCATTGTGCCAGCTGACTGGATAATCAAAATGCCTCTAAAGGTAACCGCGCATGGTTCGTTTTGTATCAAAAATTGATGTGTTGAGTTAATGTACTTGCTGACTGTGTAAAAACGGTCATTTTCAACTGAATTTTTGAATACCCTCCCAGTAGGATTTTTCGAAATGCGGTCAGTCTCCATGAACAAAGCAAACCATGCTACCTTGTTCTCTTGTCTCTCTCAAATTTCCGCGTATTAATAATGCCGAGTCCACCCAAACCGTTGTAAGAAGTAGCCACTGGTAAACAAGTTAACAGTTCTGTTGCATTCGGATCGTTTGTGCTTGAGAAGTTTCGCCTAAGATAAGCACAGTTCCATAAACCCATGATTTCTGAGCAAAATGAAAGCAAATAGATATTTTGCTCAAGAGACTCAAGTATTTAGTTCTGTAATTTAATTTATTTAACATATCAAACTGAATACATCCGAATGAATGATAAAAACAGATGACATGGTTCCAAACGCACGATTTCTGTACACTCCTGATCTAGAGGGACGTGTTATTCACCAATAATTACACGTTGTTTGCACGATTCTGCAACTAAGCCGAATAGGAAATAAATGCACACGCATTATTACTTTTCTGTCCAATTTTGTCTTAGTGGATTGTCAGCCTCAATCGGCTTTGAACGAAAAGTTTTTCTGAGTTATCTCTTAACAGTTTTTATCAAAAATCCGATATTCAATCATTAACAGTCAGATCTAAGGTTCTGTAATTTCAAGTTTGGTGTTTACTTGATAACGTTATGTTTGTAAATTAGGTTAAAACACGCATATGAATCTATGATATATATTTATGTTATGTATTCCGATGTTTTGTAAACGACAAGTTGACTGTATCTTTTGTGTACGTGACTCTCACGGACGTGTCGATAAAGGTTTTGTACAACTCAATGATATTCATCCAGATAATTTACTCACTGAGGCGGAAAGGATAAAAGTTAAAATTTTGTTATCAAGTGTGTAAATATATCTGGCAATTTTGATAGACCCGTTAAGGAAACGGTGAGTAGGAAACCGATTTGGACGAAGCGGTTTATTCATAATGAACGTTTGACATCATCAACACTCAAACTAGGTCTTACTCTAGTCATACCCGATAGAATCAGCAAAATTCGTTCACTCGGAACAGTCTAGGAAGAATGGGTGTTTGTCCGCTATACGTTAGTCACTCTGTAACCATTGTGAGTCCGATCGATACCGAAGAGGATGATCCCGAACCCATTATTTGTATTCATACCACGTCAAGCTGCATTGTGGTCTACCATTAGCGCTACATAGAAGGCAGTCGAATTAAGACTCACCAACCAAATGGCCTAGTTACTGTTCACGAATCCACACCACCCATCCTCTGTCTGTGACATAGTTTATCGATGTATGTGAGCTGGCTTGCTCAAGTACACTGGAAGAACGGTCAAGACGCACTGTATGCTTATCGCGAAGAACATCCAAAAGTGGCTACTCAGCAGTACAATCTTCTACCATGCGGCCTACTTTCGCCCGTCGTACGGTGTGACCTGTAAAAACACCTTGTCGTTTCCTATAACTTTTGTAATGGGCCGTCACAAACTTGTTGTTTGTATACTAAAGTGTATGACAAGTAGTCTAACGCTACCGCGATGTTAGAGATTGATGGTCATAAATTAGTTTGTTAGTTCAGGTTTTCACATATTTTAGCTCTGTTTATTCTTATCATACAAGATCATCTTACCTCTTCTCTTGTTTCGAAGTCTCCTCTGAGTCCATCTACTAGCTTGCAAATAGACTCACCTATGACTTTCTTATATTTATANGGGGATTAATGGTCATAAATTAGTTTGTTAGTTGAGGTTTCCACATATTTTAGCTCCGTTTATTCTTATCAAACAAAATCATCTTACACCTCTTCTCTTGTTTCGAAGTCTCCTCTGAGTCCATCTGCTAGCTTGCAAATAAACTCACCTATGACTTTCTTATATTTATAAGGCCCTCCTCAGTAGTTATTCCGTCAACTTGTTTAGCATAATTTCCATCCCTTAGAAAGTGACTTGTGTTGATCACGATCCTATTCGTAAGTAATATAGACTTCATGCACTTAGTTTTATATTATAACTGTTCGAACACACAGATGTCTAACACTGATCTAATCTACGAATTGTGACCTGTGTAATGAATGGAAATGACTTTCGAGTGTATTCCGTAAAAACTCTCTTATTTACTACGAAAGCTTTCACAACGGTTTACCTAGTTCATCGCATATGTATCAGTTATATTTCGCCAATTCTGAATATAGGGTCTTTCATTGTGGACAACGGAAACAGTGATGTCAAACTGGTGTTTTACTTAGTCCAGTAGATAAGTAACATTCACTAAGTATTTTACTGTATTTCTCGAATTACGAAGAACTCGAAAATGTGAAAGGTGAATTTCAAATCGACAAAGGTGCGCTACACGAAGTATGCCAAAAGAACACACAACTGAACACCTCATGAAACAACTCACCAAACTGACCCATTAAACATTTAACATATTGCTGCACAATTGAAACCCAGAGTTATTAGCCTTCTGCGGAGCGATGCTAATCCGAACTTATCAGTCGACGTTCTATGCACAAAACCGACTGAGGCAACCTACCGGGCATTTGTGGTCATGGTTACCTACTATTTTGTGCAATTATAGGCTTACCTAGTCTCTGTTTTTCTCTAACAGTATGATGTGTATAACTAACGTACTTTATGTTCGGGACTGATGAGAGTAAACGAAATGTTA
>QNGE01007373.1:0-23591 GCA_008508345.1 Paragonimus westermani | reverse complement strand
ACACTTTGTGCACCATGTATCACTAATAGGTTGCTAGAGTCTCCTCCGAGTGACATTTGCGCACACCTACTCGGGGAGATCATTGATGTCAATATGAAACAACAATCGGTCACCATCATGCACCTCATCTGGCGGTGTCGTTGCTCTTGAAAGTCTGGAAGACTTCAGCGAAATTTGGCAATTTTGTTATCTTTCTGTTATGGGTGACTTCAGTGTATCCAATTTAAACCGGTCAACAGCGTTTTATTCGGACGACACAGGCGGATTTTGGGCTCTCAGATGGCTGCCGATGTGACGGAAATTGTGGACACAGCTTACCGCCTTGCTGATGCAGCGTAGTTCTTTGCTTCATATAACTTCCCCAAACGGTGGTCACCTAGCGGACTTAATTTGCAGCGAGCTGCTACTCGAACACAGTGGCATGTCGTAATTGAATTTGATCTCCTCTGCTGTTCATTATAGGGATCAGAATGAGGCTCGTAGCTTAATTCATGCTAACTTTAATGGCTTGCGAACCTGCATTTGCTTGCTCCTCGGATGTATCATGCGTTTCAGGACGTAAATCGAAGACCAGTTGTCCATTTTTGCCTTGCAAAGGACGCACTCCATTCGCGCAGAATACTTCGCTTGCCTGAAGACCTGGTTTATTCATTCGCGCAGCAGGAGCCTGGAGACATTTCAGAGGACCTAAACATCTACTACGCTCTCCGACTAAGGCAGAGATCAGAGGTTTACACGCCCTTCTTAGATCCTGCAAGAGAAGGTCCTGCTGAGGGTTAGAATTTACAAAAGTTTTGGTTTGAAAGTATACGTCGATCGAGAACAACATGCCTTCAGTTCTTGTTTGTGACCGTCCAACGAAGATACTACTCCCCATCCAGAAGTGGTTACCGGGGCATTTGAGCAGCACTATTTAGTGACTTACGGTATTACGCTTTCGAGCTAACAACCCGAATAAGCTTTTTGAAAGTTTTCTTAACCAACATCTTATGTCGATCTCTCATCACTGAACATTGAACACCTCTTATTCAGGTCAAGTTCATACAGTCCGAGTGAGTTCAGTCTAGGAATGGTCAAAGATGTGTTTGCTGTCCCGCCGAAACCCTTCTGTAGGCTGGTGAAAAACACTACACTGACAATCTACTCAGCGCATAGAAAAGAACCGCGATCATAGCACAGCTTTTGAAAAACGACGGCACTCTTGTGCTAGCTACTCATCAATCAACATAACCGTTACTCTGTGCAGGGTGGTAGAACGCCCGTTGAAATGCTTCTCCCCTATATGCCTCCAGGGGAACGAACATTTCCATTGTACCCAGTGCACTTTATTCCTGGCCGTTCATTCGCATCGGAGTTGATTGTAATTATCTTGGACGGCATAGCGGAAGCAAGGTAGGGTAGTCTCATTTCAGACGTAATCTCCCATTTCACCAAAGCTCTCTAACACATCCCACATGAACTTGTCAGTAAAATCTCTGAGCGCATAATCCCTAAAGTTGTATACTTCCCAGAATTACACTCCTTCCTAGTGATAAAACCTTCAGAGTGGAAACATCACCTCCTCCTCTGATTCGTCGGAGAGCTCCTCAAGGTTCAAAGTATGTTACACCTTTGTTTCACATTCACACGCACGACCTTCTGAATGATGAACCCGGCAACACTTGTCTCGATTCTGATGACCTGTAAATATAGAATGCAAGTGATCTCAGTGCAATACAGAGGACGCAAGCACGGACAGATCAGGCGAATGGAGTTACTCTGTGAGATATCACTGGGTGTACGAATAAGCCACTCGGTGGTGGGCCGGACAATGCTTTCCTAGTCGGTAGCACATCTGGAGAAGGAACCAAGTATCCGGATATCATCAAACTTAGCTCGCGGATATCACCAAGAGGCTGCGTAAATTGGTTCGAAATCTATGGCATGATAACATGGATCTTTTCGAGGTTAGACCAAAAGCATTTCAAACGCTTCACGAGGTTCACTTATGACCGCTGCCTGCATATGCTAATCAGATCATGTGCGCCAACGTGAAGAAGGACACTTGTTATTAAGCGTCTTCAGCGCGCGACTGTTAAGGCGCTCACAGGCCTGCGTCGTGTGACATGTGAGTTACGAATAAAAATTCTTGATCTCGACTCACTTTGAAACAAAAGACTACAGGGTGGCTGGAGTCCTGCACATTTTATCATCAGTAATACTCCTCAGGCAATTTTCCATCTGGGCGGCTCGTCGCAACCAGCAGCGTTTCGACTAACAGATTCACATTTTCTGTCCTCAAACCTTCTTCAGACGAAAATTATTATTTTTGCTGCGTGAACAATCTCTCAATCGACCTAAAAGTTTTGGTTTCCGTCAGCCCTGATTTTGACGGCTCCTCAGTGACTCGATACACACATCTCGAACGTGGGCTGAACATAACATCTATTAGTTGCAATGGTCAATAACCTCTGAGTTGACTACGAGGAAACGATTTACGGCTATCCCTTTCTCATAACGTTACCAATTCTCACGTCGATCATTCTTTTCAGACAGCTTGTTGTCCATCTAGGTACCAATGTAGAGTCTTGTAGACTTAATACCTACTTAAAAACGTATTCCTACTTTTTGTCGGTACTAGCATAATTCCGGAAACGGGCGCCACGACTCGTTTTCAATTATTGTTCATTAGATAGACAGGGGCCACTAAGTACTGTGTTAAAACTGGTTCGGTCGGGATTACTTGAGCCCCTTAACATGATCCATTGTACCAACAGCTAAAATGTTTGATGAACTGCTAGTGGGGCGACCAGCAACGACAAACTTTGATGGACAATGGGGTGGAGCACCCGTTTACGGACCTTCGCCGTTATGTGTCCCGAGAAGTTGGAGCTGGCGTTGAAACATGTGCTGTCGGTAAACATGGCGCGTAAAGTGGAATAACGGTTAACGTGGTGAGATATTTTGAACCGCTTTCCAGAAAGGTCTTAATGTAGGATAGTCGAAGATATGGACCGGAAGTTAAAGGTGAGCCAATGGAAGACCGAGGTATTCATCCTCCCAGCTCACCGAGGCTCCGAAAATTAACGTGACCGGAATGTCATAATACAAATGTACGAGTAAGTTTTAGAGCTGTGCTATACAAGCTATGTATTTTAATATGCGGACGTTGCAAACCACGTAGCAGTTTTATACCTAAAGGCCTTTGCAAATGAGTTAATTCTATGTTGTTCATACCCAGGGAGGACGCAGATGTTTTGTGGTAAACTGTGATGTTCTGAATTGGGGGCTTCTAGTAGCCCCGGAAGTAGCACGTGAACTTTGGTCCGGTTACAACACACAGTTGTCATCGGTGGGCTAAGAACACCTCTTCATAGGTATGCATAGGGATCACAGAGGTCAGACTATGTCGTTGGACAATCTTAGCGGCATATGCAACATCGCAAGTTGTAACGCGATTAAGCCAATACAGGTAGAGCACTTGGTGAACAACAGAAGATATAACACTGAAACCGTTTGTCTAATTCACAGATAGTACCTTGGAACACCTCTAGTGCTGTCGATTGCTAGGTTATCTGTTGTTGCGGGGTTTGGTAAGCAACGAACAGAGCAAGATATTCTTTGAATGTTCAAATGGGAACCACTCAAATATTCGACCAATTGCAACAAGTCCTACAGCTCCGGGCTGCCAGCCAACGTCGTTCGTCATTTTTTGTTATGTGAACCACAGGACGTGTGGATAGCGTTATGTGGGTATGCTGTTCAACATGTCACTCAGAAGTTGCGCACCGTGTGTTGATATAGCCGCTTGCATGAATGTTTGATGCTTTTTGTGTGTTAATAGAATGTTGATGACCACGTTCTCTACTGCATTTATTCCTTTCTTATTGATTCGTCTCCTTAAGTCACGAGCCTTTCTTACGCTCTGACACTACCGCTCAAGTTACGCGCGTGACAAATCATTTCTCTTATGAATGCGGATCTCGATGTATTATTAAATCTTGATACTGTTACTTGTAAAACTTGTTTCCGCGTAGTTTTTCTCCCTTATTTTCCTTTGCCGGACCTTTGTTTGTATGTGCCCTGGTCTCATTTTCGCCTGACCGCTTCGCCATCGCGTGACTGCTGCATTCGATCATATTCACGTGAGCCGTTTATCTCGGGACTAGTGTACTTGGTGGATTCAATATTGAGGTTTGCTGTTGTTTTCCACTATTTGGTTTATCATATTGTTTTTTAACATTAGCACCTCATTAATAAGAAACTCGCCAATACGGCTGTCTTCCTTTTTGGATCCAAACGGGTTGCTCGATGAGCTCAAAATGTATAGACGCTCGTTACTTACGGACGCGACTATCGTGGATCCAGCATATCGATAGACGCTGCGAGAAGATTAAGCGTTACTCGAACAACCACTGGTCGTACGAAACTAACACCGTGGACGAAAAGCTGCTTGTGAGTGTGCGACGAATTGAGATGATTCACACTTGTCCATCATGGGTAAGAAGAGGAAAATAAAATTAACAGCTGAAGTGAAAAGAACATATGCCAGTGAAACCGAAGGCTGTAAATTTGTTGAATGAGAGTACTGCTATAACGCGTTTGGTGGAGAATACCTGGATGTGGCAAGGTGGGGTAGGATAAAAGGCAAGCGTGTGAAACAAAAATATCAACAAGGCACAAGTACCTGCGCACTCGAACACTTAGGTCACCAATACGGTTTGCCAGAGAGAGAGCGCTGTCCACATCCGTCATTTTGCTCACAGCCACGGGCGTGAGCTTTCCACGAAAGTCACTTGTGCACAACGGGGGTACACACACAACTCTCGTCTACTAATTAGTTAGAGGACCTTTTCTGAAGTGCGACCTTAGTGTGTTTCCAATAAACAAAGCTATGGATCAAGATAAAGTCTGGAAATAATCCGGTTCTTCCCAGCGACGTTTGGAAATGAAAGTGTTTAGTTCCGTCTTAGCTAATTAACAACGGCAGCATCCATAGGAAGATAGGCGAAAATTAAAGGTGGGCTTATGTTTGCCTAGTTTCGATTAAAAATATGACAGGCATAATGCAGGAATTACTTCCCGGCACTTCAAATAAGACTACAGCAATGCAAGACGTCGGCTGAAAAAAAACAGATATCATGCGCAATCGTTTGTGCTAATTCGTAAGTCACAAAAGATGGGCGCATAAATGTTCCAAAATACACGGTCGATAGTTGAAACAACTATTGTGTGTATAACTATGAAGTGTGATCCCAGCCAAAGGTCACTGCGGATTTCCTGATGAAATTGCTGCCAGCCAAACATACATCGGGGGGAGAGGCCACATAAGTTGTGATATACGTATAATTCGAGAAGACGTGTAACCCGGCAATGACTGACAGAAAACTGCAGAGTCAGGGTTCACGACGAAAGTAAGCTCAGGATACTTTTGGGCGTCTTAAGAGAGGGCCTACGGAGTTCTTTGAGAGCAAGGATAAAAAATGGGCTTAAAGAAGGCTTCCACAAAGTGGGATCACCGACTTTTACTCAAGACAGCTAAAATCCCCGCAGAAGTCATGTAAAACAACTTTTCTGTGGACAGATCTGTTTCCCATAAACCTGTTCATTTTTTTCTCGAAGAACTTAGAGGAACCCCTCCGAAAATGGAGCGATCATTTGTCCAGATTATCAATTTGTGGGAAGCCAGAAGTAGGGCGCTCTAAAATAAAGTGCACGTTAACCGGGCTTATCGACCTGTAGCGGATACGTGCGGACCTGTCGCGACACAATACACCAACTTAGACGTCCTTCTTGAAAAACGGTCAAGAGGTGGCTCCAGTGAGCACTGAACTAACAGAGCTCGGTGTTGCAAAGAACTAAATAGTGCATTTCTAACAAGGTTCGAAAATGTGATGGGCGTTCAGGTACGGTTTGAACTAGGACCAACGGCAGAAACCATAAACAAGGAGGTGATCGTGAGATGGGTCGATCTTTACTCGGTGGTATTCAAAGATGCGCCATACTAAGAGGTTGTGGAATCCTGAATATCTTTGAACAACGGAAGAAAACGTGCAAGTGCATCCAAACTGGAAAGTCTAACAACAGAATACTAACGCAAGATTACACGATGCATGTGGGCGGTTGCACGACAAAGGCAATTTGAACTGACTTCACCTGTGACATTATATAACAGACACAGTGAAGCGAGCATCCAGAGGACACAAGCAGGAAGTGAGGTTTGCCGTCTAGATTCCTACAGGAACCATACGTCACAACGGCCTAATCATCCAAATGATGAACCATCATATCTATAACACCGGAAACCATAGCGATAACAAATAGATGCAGAATTATATGGGCACGTGAAAACGAGACATGCTAAAACAATAGAACAACTCACTGGCGTTGGATTAAAAAGTTTACCGCATGTGACATGCAGGCTAGCCGATTATACATAGAATGCCCGTGACTTCGCGAAAAACCTCCGGGTAACGTGGACGCACCATGGGACAGCGTTCTTCCGAAAAAGGGGTTCGAACAACAGTTCTAAAAAGAGAAACAATACAAACAAGCATGAGCCGAAGGCCCAGTAAGCCATGCACACGACTTACACAAACGGAAGCTAAAACGGAACCGATAACACAACAGCACGCCCCGTTACATAACTCAAATTCAATCCGTGTGCGCTCTCTGGATTTGGTTGCACGTTACGCCGCACACAAAAGGGGGAGTGCGCTGGAGGATATGACCAGATGGCGTGAGACAAACAATCTCACGCGGAGCAGAAAACTGTGTTGAGTTTTAGAAGGTGGATAGCAACACGAATCTACGATAGTTCCCCCGCGCAATTGATTTGGTGACCAAAGGTTTATCAAATTTGCTCAGAAACTCCAATCTGTTATCGCGGTGACCAGCGAAGTTCGAATATTGATGTATGTGTCTATGAACGGAAGTATAAATGAAATCATCGAAAAAGTACATCTAAACACGCTTGAAAACGGCTTGCAGAAGAAGACGGTTGATGATAAACGAAGTAGTCAGTGTGAAAGACATAAAATCGTAAGTCTTTGGACTGGGCGCAACCCCCCTGTTGAGTCATAGTTTGTAGAACATATTCCACTTTTCGGAAGGAGTGGGTCTCGTTTCTCAAGAAAAATGTGCGGTGATAGCCCATGAAGAATAAAGTAAAAGGGTTCGTGATTAAGCCATTCTTGTGTAAGCTGACACATATGGAGGTGGCTGGCATATCGCTTCCGATCATTGATAGACAAAATCAGAGGTTACTGGTTAGTAATCGGTGATTTAGCTTATTTTCAAGTTGAAAAATCATCCATATTTGATCGCAGCCATCGCATTCAGATAGACTTACCAGATATTCTCTTTCGAAAAGAGGCAGTAGACCCGAGTTTCGCTCTCGTTAGAGCTAATCAATAGTGCACATCCCTGTCATGGCCAGGATTTGGACCTCGGCCACGCTTTCACAAGACAACCGTGTTGGCCACTGCGCCACTGACCTCACGTTTATATTCGCTGCAGCATCTCTTACTCCAGTGTATTTCGGCATCTATTTTCCCGCTGCATGGGCCAATGTTTCGTGAAGTACAATCTATCTTTTCTGATCACGCACTTATTGGTAGCAGGCTTCACGCTTGTACTGCTCTTGTATTATTCGTTGTTCTGTACCGCATGTAATTACCTGCAGTGGTTTCACGTAACTCAACGTGCTTTTCACACATGCGTGGAGAAGTATACGTTATTAGTATCTTCCAGTTAATACACTCTTGATGCATCTTGAGTTGCACTATTTGTTGCTAAACAGAAGGTGGTGTTGCTGAGGTCTATGTTTACGTTGCTTGTGTGTTTTTCTTATGGGTTCAGTTTTCCTAGTAAATGAGGACATATCTTCAAGGAGGTTTGATAGGTTTTTGCAGTTCGTCTACAATGCACACATTGAAAGTGATCAGATGGAAGACGACGTCTAATATCTAGTTACGGCTGCGGCGGAGGTGCCTTATCTACATCTCCTAAGTAAGCTTCGCAGACAGTAAATCATACTTTTTGCGGTGAGCACTTGTAACTATTACAACACATTTTCATTGCCTGTGCATTTCCAACGCCTTTCGTTTCCATCTTGCTTTTTGAAGGATTCACGAGAAACTTTCAGGTTAGGGGAAGGTGAGCACGCTGTTGAAAATGTGAATGTCAACAACGGATGACGGAGTTGTGGAATTCCGGTAGGTTATTCCAGGTTGGGCACACCCGGACACTGAAAGGTGGCCTGCGCGAGATATACCGCTTATTTTATGACGCGAGTTTATAAGATCATCCTCGAAATACTCGTTTTTGCCGGGAGTGAGTGTTTTTCTCAAGTTATGCTGGGTTTGTGGCAAATCCTACGTACCAAGGTCAAGTATTCCATGATGTACCAATAACTAACTGAGAACTGCCTCAGTTTGCTGAATCCACCTGGCCAGACCGAATAACCTACTGTGTCGAACCGTACGTTGTGTCTTGTCAATACGCGTTGCATCTCTCAGGAAGTTAGGTCGACAGCGTTCTATATGTAACCCAAAATGGAGACGCATTGTGGGCTTAAACACAATACTGGAACAATCCGAAGGAAACCATTCAAACATACTAGTGAGAAGCCTGTTTAATCCACGATTATTTACTTATTGCTAAACGCTAACCTCAGTTCGCTTGAGATAATCGCAATTCAAGCAGCCTCTATGTAATGGTCAAAACACGCCACACTTGTGAGTCTGTTAATCTATTTTCTTCTCGTGCTCCTATTCTAGAGTTCGGTGCATAGGAAGGTTACGAAAATGCCCTAAATGTGTAGATCAACCGCTCCTTACTGCGGACATCCACAACCCTCCCTGATATGCACCTTCCTCCCGAACGCACCCATCACGTGTGCACTTTTTATGTGACGTGTGCTTTTAGTGACAGCTGAATGATACCCGCAGTCTGTTGTGTTGTTTTTCCCCCTCTGTTCCATGTTCGTGTTTTTGTGACGAATGTGACTTATGGCCGTAGTTTCGTATGTTTGTCGTTTGAGTGTTCTTTCTTTGAAGGTTCCTCTCTACTTTTCAGCCCGCGATCAGTCGACTGTGAACTTGTATCTGCTCTGTGCACTACAGATATGGCGACGGGGATGGGATCCCCGACTAAAACAGACGATTTTGAACCCACTGTCGTCTCACTGAACAGGGCATCCGACTGCTATTAGCTGACTGTCACAGACCGGCAAGTAAAGCCCTTCCATCCTTCGACACAGACCTCTCGCTCTGGCTGAGAAAAGTGGATTTATACCTTACAAACACATCGGCTGACCACCAAGAGCCCCACGTCCTGAGTCTATTGAGTGAAAATGTTGAGATCTGGCAGGCCTCTGATTTATCCACGAGAGCCACAGCTACAGCAATTTGGAGTAGGCTGGATTAGTCATACCCCGTCCACAATAATCGCGCGGAATCACGAACGACTTTATCGAATCACAGGCAGTCAACTGGAGAGACAGTGAAAGGCTATGCCAATCAGCTAAGAGTTAGTTGCGCGGGCATCTGCGGACGCCCCGAAGGGGCTGCAACAAGTCGTGCACTGCGGGTTTTAACTTTAATCTTGCATGTATGAGTCTAAGTGCTCTTTCAACGTTTGTCCATGGACGATCACATCATATAAGTACACAACGCATTTATTCGGAATGGGTTCCCTCAACACATTGTGCGTGAGTCGCTGGAAAGTAACAGGAGCGTTAACCAGTTTAAATGGCATTGTTTCGAGCTGATACCACCTTGCTGGGAAGGCAAATGTTGCCTCATTTTCATTGCTAGGGTTGACTGCAACTTGCCAGTATCCAGAGGCTAAACCCAGGGTTATGAACCACCTCCACCCGCTAAGTGTCCCTAACGTATCGTCTACAAGTGGAAGTGGAAAGGAATTCTTTTGTATCACACTATTTAACCGTCGGTAGTCTACACATAATCTCAAGTTCCATCCTTTTTCTTCACCAGTAGCATCGGCGATGCTCATGGGGCGTAGATGGCCTTAGATTATCATCCTTCAACAACGAGTCAGCCATATTCTCGATGGTTTTGCGGCCTGCACTGGAACTCATCGTGAGTACTGTCTGACTGGTGACAGTGGACCTGATGTGGATTCGACGACAGAGTATTTTAATCCGCCGAGGATCGTCCCCTCTCAGGCGAGAGGTGCCTCGCGGTGTCTAACTGCCGAGTGAAGCTGAGAGTGGCCGCTTGCCGTGGTAGCCTGCTTTGACGCAGATAGTAAATTTTTGGTCTTGTACTCTAAGTCCTCCGGTAACACGTCGACTAATCCGAAGTCCCAATCGGTTTAACCTTGATTTTCAGTGGCTTCTGACAGTTCACTACTATCGCACCTGAACAACTCTATTAAAATCAACAGTACAACTGAATCGTTTCAGAAGATCACATCCGATGATCGCCTCCTAGGGTATTTCTTCTAGAACAACAAAATCATGAACCACCGGAAAACCGTCAATGACAACTGGTACTCGTGTCACGCCCGAAGATCTGAGTAAAGTACCATTCGCCGCTTTGAGTTTCCGGTCATCGTGACTTCAATTGGACCCCTCAGTGAAATCTGGACGCAACAGGCTGCAAGAGGCACCCGTATCTAGTAATGCCCTCACCCGACCCTAGACGTAGGTTTATGCACGGCGCAGGTTCAACTCTAGGTGCGTTCACAGACGGAACACGGAAACCAGAGGAAATGAAGCAATCACGGTTTATTTGTTCCTGGTGGTTACGTTGGCGCGCGCTTTGAGGTCGCCGTCTCCTTGAAAATCCAACACAGCACACACACAACAGCACAAAAGTACCCCGTGGAAGTTGGTGAGTCCCTGATGAACCTATGACGCCTCGGTCCCACCGTGGTGGTTCCCAGTGATGAACGCGTGCACGGTTCCTTATTGAGATCGGGTTCCACTCTCATGCAATTGCCGTCTCGCTCTGGGACTAAATCACTTGCCCTTACGTACAATCGGGCCAGACGTATTGCACACAATTCTTGAACAAAGTGTTTCCGAGTTGAGAGATCTCGGCTACCTTCGAGGAACGAGCAGTTGACCGGCCAGTGCCTACCAAGTGGCATTACTGCAGTCGATAAAAGCTCGCCACCAAGTCAGTGCATTTGTAGTATAAAACAAGGCACCACAGAATATCATAAACCAATATACTGTGAAGCCAAAACTGTCCTTATATATATGTGTAAATGCACTTATACGCATGTAGATGCCATTAGAGACAGACGATACAGAAAAATAAACTACTTTTGGCAGGGATGGACTTAGTTCGAATTAAGGAGAACGGAAGAAACATAGCAATCGAATTTTGTGAAGCGTACAAGGTAGGAGGGCGTTCCTGGTTGCCATCGTGCCTGACGACCTCATTATATACTAGTCGCAGGAAGCAAGCATGATTCGAATGTTCTTCGTATGGTAAAACCTGTCTCTCGTCATCTCATAATGGATCGTGATCGGTGACGTTAGTTTTCAATGTGTGGTTGTTGTCATAAAGCCTCATCGGGCTTTGGAGCCATTTTCGTAGATGGCTCGCCGTTCTGACTCCAATTTTTCGTGGAATTGTGCACACAAGTTCGCGGTCCAGTTAGTAGACTGATGCATCTTCTTCTGACCTGAGGTGTACGGGATAAAGACCGATACCTAGACTATCCCTGGATTTGCAGTATCGAATGTACAAATACAAGGACACCATTCATTTTGCTAATTGCTACTTGTTATTCCTTGTGTTACCTGTCTGAATGACATCTTTTTATATTGGTGTTTTGTGAATTAATTTAGGGAATTCCATGTTAGCCAAGGCGTCTGATATTTGTCATTGATTTATTACGGATTTCCGTTATTTCCCGGCCTATAATTCGCCGAATTGAAATCATAAATTAGGCATGAGTATTTACCGTCGTGTTGGGATCTCTGGTACAGCTGTGGACAGTATTTATCAGCGTTAATATTGGTCAGTAAACTCGTTCAATTCAGGGGTGATATGACTGAATCACGTGTACTAAAATATTCTGGACTTTTGTTTGGTGCTAGGTAGTGACAATCGCACTCATATAGTCAGAATTTCCTCACTTTATTCAACTAATCGGATGGTCAGAAATTCACTTTTATGAACTGGTACCTCATCTGCCGAGCTGTATCACGTATGATTCAATAAGTATTTGGTGGTATTGACTGCACTGGTCGATTACCCCTATCAATCACTACTGGAATTCCCGTGCAGTGATGTTACGCACTACCGTTATCTCACAAATGAACAGTGCAATGAAGCAGTTTATTCATTCGAGGTTTAACTGTGGAACAGGCTAGCCATAGCTATATTTCTCACACTCAATCTAAGCTCACGCCTACACGCTACGTGTGCGCCGATGTGACTGAAGATGCCCGTTGAGAATTAATGAACTTTCAACTGGGACCAAGTTTGCTTTTATATTACGTTGTGATGCGCAGTTCAAAACATGGTTTCGCGCACGGTCCGTCCAGTGTGAGTTCTCAGGCGGTTTACGTTGAAGTCCACCAAGGCTACTTTCAAGCATTTAAAGCAAATTACAGTGAAAGAACAGCATGTTTTTGTGTGGCTCACAATCTGTTCTCAGAGCTACCTAGACATGTTAATGACTTGTCAGAATGTGGACTCGTCATTGGGTTGACGTTTTTCTACTAATCGGGTTACTTATTTCGGTGCAGCTACTAAATCCCCTTCACAGAGTAGATGCGCTTCTGTCCAGTTTCTTTCAACGTACGTTAGAGGAAGTCTTTGGAATAAAAATTTTATTCGGAAAACATATTCAGCGATTCAGTGATTGATACACGGGTTCGGAGCAGGGGCCCAAGGTTCCCGAATCCAGTCACTTTTCCTTGTTCAGTGTCAGCGGACGTCCGTTGATCTGAGAGACGATTAGAGGGAACATCGAGAACAGAGTAACGTTACTCGCGTAATGAACTTCTGGATAAATAAGAATCGAGCAAAGATTTAAAACGATCCCCAGAAGAGCTGCTGACGACCTCAGAAGGATGGCTGTTCCAGTAGTTAATAACCAAGTAGGAAAAGAACTGCTACTTAAGAAGGGTCTGAGGACAAAGCTTGAGAAGCCTCCCATTATGTTCTCGCAGGCTGTCGTCATTCGTCATAATGAAGAACTGTTTTACGAGACCCACTCTAAAAAAGTGTGTGGGTATCAAATCACCGCGGAGTCGTCGGAATTCAAGTGGGTACTGGTCAAGAATTTCAAGTTAAGACTCGTAAGTAACAGTGCAGGAGCATGCAACCGTCTTGGTAGCTGCGTGACGGACATAGTTAACAGCTTGTGTCTTTCTTCAGGTCGGCGTACACGACCTTATTCGCATACTAGAGAAGTGGTCTTATAAAAACCCCATGAAGCGTTCGAAACGCTTCCTTGTCTATGCGGGGAAGTGCGCCTAATCATCCTAAGGGCTGCAGATCCCTTTCTGCCGCCAACTCATGGTGATGGGCGAAGAACAAATTAGATGACAACCAGATGCCCAGATCTTTCTTTAGATCGGTTTCCGTGATATCTATTGTGCTAGACGCACTATGATTCATGAAGTCATTGCCAGAGTTTCCACCAAGTGACACGTGAGCAAATTTATTGCCAATTAGTGGGAGATTCCAATCGTCCGATCAGTGCTTAATCGCGTCAAGATCAGTCTTATTGCCTTGGGATCAGTGGCACCTCACATTTCCCGGTCGTCTGCGCACAAGAAAGCGTTGCTGGAAATAGTGTTCAGAAGGTCGTTGATGTCAATGAGGAATGACAGAGAACCTAGAACTGACCTTTTGGGAACTTCCGCAGAAATGAAAGATGGGAATGGAAGGTCTGATATGGTCTTTACGCTAAACGCTCTAATGCCAAGAAAAAATGCAATCCAGCGAAAAGCCTCTCCTTGAATATCATAGGCTTCCAGTTTGTGTTTCAGAGGGCCGTGTGAGACACCGTCAAAAGCCTCGGCGGAATCGACGAAGGTAACATCTGGGATGGGGCCATTGTCCTTGGCCTCCGTCAGACTACCCATTAGAATAAGCAAGATTTTTATGCAGGGCTGGTTAAAGTGAAGTCATGCTGCGTGGAACAGAAAAGTTTATTTGATAAGAAGTGACTGATTATGGCGCGCTTTAGTAGGCGCTCCACTATTTTACACAGAATGCTGGTAAGGCTGATTGGCCGATAGTTAGCCGAAGTGTGCCGGTCATCTACTTTAAATATGTGTGACTGTCGTCTCTTTCCATGCGCTAGGAAAAATGCTAGTCTGAAGTTTGTTTGAACAGCTTATAAAGGGGTTCAACCAGACTAGCAGCTGCTTCCTTGAGTATTCTGAGATGAATCATGTTAGGACACATTACTTTGTATGGATTAACCTTGAGTAAAGATCTTCAAAAACTAGCATAAAAAACTCATCAGTAACGAGTGGCTGCCTGAAGTTCTGCAGCAGTAAGACAGAATGCCGACTCGCGGATGCGACGTTGTAGAATGCCGAGTAGTACTCCCTGAATAACTCGGCCACAACTGTGAAGTCATCTAAAGTTTCACCGGTTGCTGTAACCAGTGACAGATCAGGTTAAAGGCTAAGAAAGTGGTCAGTGTGTCCAAGTGGCGGCTTGTTGATCACTCTCTCCATCAGGTGGCCCTCATTAGTGATGAGCGAGTTCAGTAGAGAGGGAATCTGACCAACACGATGCCGCATCGGGACGCTGACGTGCTGCGTCTACGCCTTCCATCGTAGCAGCGTTGATAAGGAAGTCAAAAATTCACTTCCATATTCCTGGTGAGAAATTGATGTCCAGTTTATCTTGGGTGCATTGAAATCAACCATATCGAGAAAATGAGTGAAGCGTTGTAGGCCTAGGAAGCTTTCCAGGCTTACAAGAAGGGTGAAGTCGTCGGAGACGTCTGATGAAGGAAAACGATTAATAGTCCCAGCAAGGAGTGAGTCTTGGCCACGCAGTGCTAGTCGAAACCACAGTGTCACATTCATCAGAAGAGTAAGATCCATCGAGAGCCGTGAGTGTCAGGAGACACTGCTGAAGGAACATCGCAGAAACCACATTCTCCCTCGGGTGAAGTCAGCTCAATAAGCTGAATATCTCGGGACGCTCAGTTCACCGTCACTGATATCACCTGTGAGCCAGATCTCCGAGAAAACGAACAGGTGTGGTTTGAGTTCATGAATTAACTATCTGGTTTCCAGTAATTTACTAAACACATTCAGGCAGTGCGTATACATGCACGTGGAAGCTACTTCTCCGTGGGATTTCGCGAGAAAAGAGAGTGTGAGGAGGAGCTTGGGAAAGGGGGCTTAGAATTGAGGAGGGTGGTGGGGCTATGTTCGGTCCGTCCTTTCCAGTTGCCCTGACGGCCCTCCTTTGAGGCTGTTGGCTCAACACCATCGCCTGTGCCTACGTCAGTGACCCGACGGGGCGTTTAATCAGCATTCCTGGCGCCGCAACTTGCGACCTCTGCACCCAGTAAAATTCCGCCGGTTGGAAGGGTGTTTGCAAGTTTTTACCCACGGAAAAGTTGAATTCTTCGTTTCCTGAGTGCGGAGTTTGGAAGACGGCAATGCGCGCCCTGTTATGAGGCTACTGATACAAAAACCTATAGCAATGGGCCGAAGAGTTGATTTTTGGGTCGCAGGAGAGGGCCCTAGCAGGCTGCATCCGTTCCGAATTCCTGGGAGGAAGAGTATTATGCAGGGCAGTTTGGTAGGTTCTGGGGCGAGTAAATCTGAAGATAAATTCTGCGCAGCTTCTGTTTCCTCATTGCTCGTGCTTGTGTTTGCGGTAACAATCATTGGAACGACCATGCAGACGGTGTTTCCGCTTTTTACAACAGGCACAGAGGTCCGAGGGGATAATTCGAGAGCAGAAAATACGGATTTAGTCTCCATTTGCAGCTTTTGGTATACCATGATTCGGGAATTAATTATATTCGGTTGTTCGCATCCCGCTGTCTTGCCGGAAGCGGTCGGAAAATAAGTCCTTTACAAGGACATTGGAGGACCCAAAGCCCCTGTTTGTCCCACTACGGTCTCGGGGCTGAGCAGGGCTGAAAAGGTGACCAAAAGACCATCTGACATTCTAATGGTCTTGGCGCGCAGAATGCTCGCGTCCGGGCAGAATGAGGTCACTGGGATTGATTTAGCCAGCTCGGTTGGAGAAGACGTTGTGGGGGAACGGCCCCATTAAACAACTCTCTTTTCTCCGAGAGCTTTCTCCCTCATTTTTATTGCCGCCCCTCTTCTATGTGTGCAGTTGACAGGACAATTACCACTTTGGTGATTAAAACGCCAAGGAAGTCGAACGCTATGTACTCATCCAGACACTGCCGTTCCAACTTCATTTCGGACAGAGTCCGTTGGTGCTCTTCTATCTTACTCCTCGTGGAAGAAGTGGAAGGAGAGACAGAGCTAAGAAGTGTCCCACATTTTTAGTCGCGAGCTTTCTGCGTCACTCCACTTGTCGTGGTGCGCGTCAGACCGGTCAGCGGTGGAGCAGTGCCTCGGCTTACGTCAAATATACAGCTCATGCGCATAAAATAGAGAGATGAGGAGGCTGGCTGCTTGTGCTGGTGTTCGTTGAGGTCGATGCACTTGGAATAATACCACTTCTGACACTGGAAACACTGCATGCCGTCATGTACGGACATTTCACACATACAACGGCCGCAGACGCTTGCTGCCTCAAACAGTGTCTGCTGAGTCCTAGCGCCGAAATATCTAACACGGGTCATTGTCGACAGGGACGAGTAATATGCAATATAAACTAGTTAGTTTTCAGTGATTGTGAAGAAAACAGGCACGATAAAGTGGTGGAGATCCGATACTATATAAGCCGAATGAATCAATACGTAGCGAATTGTTGTTGTTCGATAATGAATAACTAGTCGTATGCAATTTTTGGTGTACGGACACCATTAGGACGGAAATGTGAATGAACAGTGACAGAGAGTAAATTAGAACAAAGTTTTGAGTTACCTGCGCAGTGCGAACCCTAGCAAGCCGATTTCGGCAGACCGACGTCAGTACAGAGCACTTCCCTCTTGCGCGTACCTTCACTGGTCGTCCTTAGTGCACGATCTAATTTGGCGAGAACCGTTTAGCTGGTTTAACACAATCGCTTTTCTCTCCTGGAGCTTTCACTTTGAACGCTTTTGAATGTTGTTCTATAGACCGGCATGAAGCTTAACAGAGTCGTCTCGAATAACGAACCATACTGACCCTGAGTTGGATACACTGCCACTAACTATTATCTACGTGAACGGTGGACACGTGAGAATTTACAGCAAAACGATAAGCTCCGCGAAAACCTTTAGGCACCATATTTATATTACAGACGGGTATGTCAAAATAACGTTCAGAGCAAACGAGCGATCAGAGTTCACTTCAGAATCATCTGCCTGCATTTTCATTCCGTGCTTTTAAGGCATAACCGCATATCCACTCTGGCACTTCATGTGATGTGCAAAACAATGAATTTTGGGAAAAAGAGGAGTGCATAGAACAGGAGACAATGGTCTGACGCAGATAGTGGTGACACATCGAACTTGGAAAAGTTACAACATGGAAGAAAATCTTTTGGCCGCGTAAAGAATCAAAACGAATCAACAGCGTGAATCGGTCAGAGCTCACTCCTTTGGGGAAGCGGCATTGCACAACACCATGTGGCATCCAACATCAGACAACTCAAAAGACTCATCTATTATTCTACCCATTGACGTCGCTTGGCCTAGATATTTTCGAACGTCGTTTAACACACCAGAAGTTCCTACGTACTTTTCGCCCAAGTGAGATGAACTTACCTACAAGATGAGCGGTGAGCTTTTATTGGATCGTCCTCTTTGGTAAGCACCCAGTCGCTTCACCCCAAAAACGAGAAATCAGAAGAGACGCGGTTGCATTGTTCATTGGACAAGCGAGGCAAAATCTTAGGCCACAGAAGATCTAGATTTATAGGACGAAGCTGCTACCATAGATGTTCGACAGACACGAGCGAATCAAATAAGACAGTCATATATGGCAGTTAGGGAGTCAGAACAAATCACGTTACAGGGGGTATCGGAAGGCAGCCGTGAGAAAAGACACTGACCAGATGGCGCACAGGCGCTTGACCGCACACCTGCAATCTGATTGGCTGAGTGGGACCATACCGCCACCCACGACCATAGCATCCGAGCTGGGCCGGCCGATCGGTGTAGCGTGATGCGTCCTGGCTGTTTCATTGGAGATGCGACTCCCAACATCTCCCTTTATTCTCGTTGATCGTACGTACGTGATTGAAGATTCACCTGGAGTGATATCACAGCCGTCCTTGCGCGACACGATCCGTGAGGTGTTGGCAGTGTTTGGTGACTTTTTCAAACCTCAACGTTCTGCGTCTCTGACGTGTCTATTAACCTATGGCCTTGTCCACTAGCCCTTCCGGGGGCAGGCCTCGACTCTACAAATGGGACGTTTGTCCCCGAAACGACCTGATCTGGTTAGCATGCCGTATCAAGGTGTGTGAGCCAACCTGAACTTTATACGATACTGTGCCTCAGCGTCTTCGAATTCTCCCGGGCAGCCGTGCAAGCTCTCCCCCCGGTAGTCTGTGTTAAGTACCGGTTGACCAATTTATAAGGAACAAAACTGAGACCTATGTTTTCTATTACACAGTTGTTCTGAGGGAAAATTCCCGTTAGCCGCCAGTGGCCTGAAGGGATATGCGTTTTATCAAACCTTCCGTTGGAGTTCCTCTTCCGGAAACTGTCGATTCGGAGTCGTTCGGTAGTTGAGGAAGAAGGTTTTGAGGATGTCGGCCGTATGTTCCTCCCCGTTAGCTTCATGGAGGGCTCTTTCAAACTTCTCCACAAATTGCTCAGCCTGATCATTTGATTGCGGATGGTGTAGTGCTAGATCCTAGATTCGTACGCCCAAGGTTTCCCCAACCTCATGCTACCGTGAATCGGAAGTCGCAGGAAGAAAACGATGAATCTGCACACAAACTTTATTTATTGATTTACGCACCGTTCACAAGAGACTTCAACGTAACAATTGAGGGGTGCTGGGGAGCTGGACGTGAGAGCACCTTGAGCACAGCCGCACAGCAGCCGCCAGAGAGGAGGAGTGCGTCGACGGAAAATTCCAGTCGACCTTCAGAATTCAAACAAGCGTTAGGCTGGTTAAGCGGGGTTCCTAACGGTGATAGTTCGAGATTGTTATCCTAGTGAATGTAACCTACAGGAGTAGAGGTGATGCGAATTCATTACACAGTTGAGAGCATAACTGCGATACTTATGCCGGCCCACTAACTTTGATGCTAGTGGTTTGTAGTAAGTTTACATGTATAAGGTAATGTGAACCGGCGCGGTGGTACTGGCAAGGCAACTCTCACGTCGCGGGGAGTTCAGAATTTTGGGGACGTCGAAGGTGATCTCACTACAATGGTTAGGCAGTGATCTTTGTGATTAATACCATTCCGCTTGCGGAAGTTCAAAAATGTGCCGGAAGTTAACTGACTTCCGATGTCCGACACGATTATCTTCGGCACTCCGAAACGACCGAACATTTGGCCCAGTTTTCGCGCCGTTACAGTTGCCGACGCTACTTTCATCAGGCAAACCTCTGGCCATTTTCTGTATGCGTAAAATAGTACCAAGAGATGTTGATCGTTTATTGGTCAGGCGAAGTTGATGTGCATGGGGATTCGCGGCTTTTCTGTCGTTGGCCACGACGGCAACTCGGCTTTTATTGAGGATTAGGCAGCCAGTGCACAAGCAGAACAGCTTTTGCGAAGTTTCTTTTTGTCGTAATCCATATGAGTCTAGTAAACGTAAATACGTGTCGAAGTTTTCATCGCAATGATTCCCGGATGGCCGCCATGAAACTGCCTCAGAATCCGTGTTCTGAGACTAGATAGACGATCACACGTTCACCAAACAAGATGCAGGAATTGAAAGTAGAACGGCAGCCTCTTCGCTGGAAATGCTGCTTCATCTCAGCATCAATGCAATTCTGAGATAACCCGTTGCGAAGTTAGCGCTGGAGACTCTGTAGAACTGGGTCTCGTCTTGTCCACTGCTGGATCATTGACACAGTTACGGGAAGGTTTTTTATTGCTTCTGCTGCCACGTAGTTCACACGGTGATCCACCGAAACAGCCGCAACCACAATGTCCTCGTTTTCCATGGTGCGTGAAGCAATCAGTCGTGATAAAACGTCCGTTTGCCAGATACTGGTTGTTGCTTGGTACTTCATGGTAAAATCGTAGACAAGGAGCCCAACGCTGGAGTCGATTTGCCGTATACACTGAAACGCCTTTCTTTGATGAAGGCAGAGGTTTGTGATCGATCAACGGAGTGAAATGACGTCCATACAGCATTTTGTGAAATTTCCTTATTGCGAAAACAATTGACGGTGCCTCATTTTCGATTTGCCCGTAATTCTTCTCTGCTCCCGCTAGCGTTCTGGATGCGTGGGCTATTGCCTTTTCAGAACCATCCGGAAATCGATGGGATGTGACGGCGCCAATACTGAAGGTTGAAGCATCCGATGCTACCACAACCTCCAGGGTAGGGTCAAAGTGGGTGAGGAGCAGATCCGAAGCAAGCATAGCCTTAACACGATCAAACGCATTTTGACATTCAGCAGACCAGTTCCACACTGCAGCCGTTCTCAAAAGTTGGTTTAACGACCCTCTGATATGGTGTATTCCAGGCAGGAAGACACTTTTCTGACTCACCAATCCTAAGAATGACCACAAAGTTGAGATATCAGTTGGGTGAGGCATTCGATTGATTGTGTCGACCTAGACTGGATCAGGGCGGCGGCCATGCTGGTCGACTATTAATCACAAATACTTGATTGACTGCATAACTATGTTGCATTTTTCAGCACGAAGATGAAACTCAAACTCTCAAATTCGGCTGAGGACACGATCAAGTTTTCCGTACAAATCATCGGGATCAGTGCCCGCAACAATGTCGTCGAGAGATGCTGTTACTCCAGGGACGTTAGTCAGCATCGTGTCCACGACCTGTTGGAAGATTGACGGTGCTGATTTCACTTTACAAGGTAGACTGCGATATTGGAACTATCTGATGAGTGTTAATGTTCAGTAGTTCTCTGGAATTCTCGTCAACTTCAACTTGCAGATAGGCTTCGGCCAGATCGAGTTTGGCAAAAAATTTTTCACCGTTGAGCCTTGCAAACAAGTCTACAGGGACCTGAAGAGGATACTGATGGTCCTCCAGCGCGACGATTAATCCTGTAGATAAATCTGTGCACGGTCGGATGGAACCGTTGGCTATCGTAAAAATTACAATAGGGGCTGTCCAAGTAGAGTAATTGACCGGCTGGATAACCCCGGATTTTTGATGTCTGTCTAACTCTTTGTTCAGAGTTGGTAGAGCGGCATATAACACGGGTCCCTTTGGCCGGAAAACAGGTTTGGCATTTGCACTTAGGTTAAATATTGCTTTCGCTTTGGTGGATCAACCAAGGTTTTCCTGGAGCAACTCAGCGAATTTGTTTACCAACTTCTTTGTCAGGTTCCGACGAACGTGATGCAGTTTCCGGTCTGCTAGCGGAGCTTGCACCTTCGCATATCTGCAAAACTGGCTGATTGGCATGCCCAACAGTTTCAGACATTCAGTCCATTCCTAGCCCGGAAGGTTCAATGTTGAATGCTTGGTAAGTTAGACTGGGCCACTTGTATGGACATCACCGCATTCACTATCACAGTCTAACTGACCAATCAGTGTCAGTTTTTCTCCAGATGCATTCTGAGCTGAAATTTCTAATTTCTTATACGCCCGGCAGCCACGTTTGTCACGAGATCAACGTGATACCGAACCGGAGTCTAGCTGTAGACGTGCCGGACTGCCGTTAATTATTACAGACACGCACTTCGGCGTGCAGTGAAGCTGGGGATGAATGTAGCCAAAACTGAATACAGCCTTACTCTTCGTTTATCTGGTTTGTTTTGGTGGTTCCTTGAAAACGACGGCTGAATTATGAGTGGAAAATTTAAACGGCAGCACGCGTCCTTGTGACCAAATCTTTTGCACCCCTGGCATTTCTGGTGTATGAATAAACAGAACCGCAAAAAATGTAAATTGTACGTATGAATGAATATAAGAACACAAATACGCGAGAAACATTCGCATTCAGCGTATACAAAGGGTACAATAAGTAATAAAAATCAGTATGAAAAAACTCATGAAACGGGCTCACCACATTGTAGCGCTAAGTTCCTGAATTTGTACGCCCAAGGTTTCCCCAACCTCATGCTACCGTGAATCGGAAGTCGCAGGAAGAAAACGATGAATCTGCACACAAACTTTATTTATTGATTTACGCACCGTTCACAAGAGACTTCAACGTAACAATTGAGGGGTGCTGGGGAGCTGGACGTGAGAGCACCTTGAGCACAGCCGCACAGCAGCCGCCAGAGAGGAGGAGTGCGTCGACGGAAAATTCCAGTCGACCTTCAGAATTCAAACAAGCGTTAGGCTGGTTAAGCGGGGTTCCTAACGGTGATAGTTCGAGATTGTTATCCTAGTGAATGTAACCTACAGGAGTAGAGGTGATGCGAATTCATTACACAGTTGAGAGCATAACTGCGATACTTATGCCGGCCCACTAACTTTGATGCTAGTGGTTTGTAGTAAGTTTACATGTATAAGGTAATGTGAACCGGCGCGGTGGTACTGGCAAGGCAACTCTCACGTCGCGGGGAGTTCAGAATTTNAACGGGCTCACCACATTGTAGCGCTAAGTTCCTGAATTTGTACGCCCAAGGTTTCCCCAACCTCATGCTACCGTGAATCGGAAGTCGCAGGAAGAAAACGATGAATCTGCACACAAACTTTATTTATTGATTTACGCACCGTTCACAAGAGACTTCAACGTAACAATTGAGGGGTGCTGGGGAGCTGGACGTGAGAGCACCTTGAGCACAGCCGCACAGCAGCCGCCAGAGAGGAGGAGTGCGTCGACGGAAAATTCCAGTCGACCTTCAGAATTCAAACAAGCGTTAGGCTGGTTAAGCGGGGTTCCTAACGGTGATAGTTCGAGATTGTTATCCTAGTGAATGTAACCTACAGGAGTAGAGGTGATGCGAATTCATTACACAGTTGAGAGCATAACTGCGATACTTATGCCGGCCCACTAACTTTGATGCTAGTGGTTTGTAGTAAGTTTACATGTATAAGGTAATGTGAACCGGCGCGGTGGTACTGGCAAGGCAACTCTCACGTCGCGGGGAGTTCAGAATTTTGGGGACGTCGAAGGTTATTCCACGACATCACCCCCCATTAGATGGGTGACTGATATAGAAAGCCTTCTACCTGTGAATTTTATTCTTGGGCAGCAGTTGCTGTCTTGGTGGCCACCCGCGCGTGAGCCACCCAACCTGAAAAAGCCCCCTGAGGACGTGACAGAGGGTGTGATTCCGTCACTGAGCAGGCACAAATTGCTACCGCGTTGAAGGTTTTTTTCTTGGGCATGGCAACTGTTGCTCTGCGTCTGGTCAGACCTAGGAATAAGGAAGGGTGAAGTACCTGAACGTTAG
>QNGE01007372.1:0-17379 GCA_008508345.1 Paragonimus westermani | reverse complement strand
TTGTACAAACTCTTTCTTTGTTACATTCTCTGCTATTCATCAAGTGATTTGTTCTCTATCGGACCAATCGGATTGCAGCATGCAACATTACACATGCTGTTACTGCCAAATAATGACTCACTGTAATGTCGCTAATTCTGATGTACTTTTGTAGTTCCGAGTTAATATACCATAAATGAGAACTGCTTACTTTTGGTATTGATATGTTCGCCGAGCTTGGCATTTAGGTTGCAAACGTTTCATCACCAGGCGAGGTGACATCATCAGTGCACTGATGATGTCACCTCGCCTGGTGATGAAACGTTTGCAACCTAAATGCCAAGCTCGGCGAACATATCAATACCAAAAGTAAGCAGTTCTCATTTATGGTATATTAACTCGGAACTACAAAAGTACATCAGAATTAGCGACATTACAGTGAGTCATTATTTGGCAGTAACAGCATGTGTAATGTTGCATGCTGCAATCCGATTGGTCCGATAGAGAACAAATCACTTGATGAATAGCAGAGAATGTAACAAAGAAAGAGTTTGTACAAGCAAAGGTTTGTATCCGAAAATGCCGTTGGGTTGTTCAGTCGCTAGATTGCTCATTTTGTCAGAGTTTAGAGAGATGGTGAATCGGATAGTTTGTTCGATCATTCTACTGTATTTTTTCTAAACCTAGGTCTGGAGTAAAATGTACTGTTACCGTTTTTCACACCTGCGACCCTGACCTGATGTTCGCCCACTAGATCAACCGGCGATCATGAGTTAAGTGTTATTTCAGTGTTTTATGAGTGAGCTGGTTTTTAGAGAATGGTGAATTGCGAGTTACAAATGTAGACATCTCGAATACGACCTACAAACTGAGGACGCGCTTCTTCGGAAAGATATAAAAAGGTTGTACACAAAGTTTTGTAATGTAATAAATGATATTCAAATCCCGTATGTGACTGCTCGATGTTGGACAAATATCTCGAAACCTTTGTCTCAACAGACTTAACAGGTGTGACGCACAGTCGAAATCAGCAAGAGCGCACTAATTGCATTTGAAATGTATGAGAGTGCGTGCTGCTGCGTTGTAGGCGCCGTTTCAGTTTCCGTTTGTGTAAGTCGTGTACATAGCTTACTGGGCCATTGTCGGATGCTTCTCCGTGTTCTTTCCTTTTACATGACTTTTGTTGCAACTCCTACGTCGAAAGAACGCTGTACGCAAAGTTGGCCTACGAGTATAATGGATAATCAGGGTGGAAACGACCGACTTGCATGTTACACAAGCTTCAGATCAATTCTGCACCCATCAGCTCTGACAAAAACTAGAAAGGGTGGTTGGCATATTCACTGAAATAATAAAACATCGCTTTATTTGATATGTGCAGTGTGTTCCGCAGTTGTGGTGCAGATTGCTTAGGGTCTTGCGTTAAGTAATTTTTCACAATCTGTAACCCACTCAGCCTTGTATAGAGTTGGACAAAGATGCGAAAGAAAAGAATGTTTGAATTCAAGTGACCTGGGAAGGACAACTTCGACTGAAAAATCAAGGAGAATAAGCATGCTGTATTCCTACCGGAATAAGCTTAGTGGCACTTTCAACTCTTCGTAAGCACACAAAAGCGGAACATCATAACGGTCAACCACAGTTTCAATGACTTATAAAATCTTCGATGCTTCTTCGTGTGTCAATCTAGGGGAAGAGGATTTTGAAACGTGACGATGGTTGTCGGCGGTTAATTAACTGTATATATGTATATTCCCTGTAGTTTATTTTCTATCCATTCATCATTCATTTTAGAGCATATTTAGTAATCCCAACATCAAAACTTCTGTTTTTACCCCAAACACAACTCAACCACCGATTACTTCTGGTTTTTTGTATTCAGTGAGACAAATTATTTTGGCACTGAGACACTTTGTAGTCTGCAAGAAGGTTTGAATCGATTGAAACATGTTGCAGCCTACGTCTTCCGAATTATTTATATGGAATAATTAAAATGATCCATTGTTTCAACTTCTACTAAATGTCACATCATTTTGGGATAACGATATCGAGTCTCTGTGTACGGTTACAGAGTTGAAAACAGCTAAAAACCAAAACGGTCCATAAAGACTTTCTACGATATTTGAGGGCACCGAGGCTTTGCACATATCACTAGAGAATTTCTAGACAAAGTTAGACCGGCCGTAACCAGAGCCTTCAGGTCGCCTGTGTACAAGACGACTGGTAGTTTAATGTCAACAACGTTGTAAATAGCAAAGTTTTGTTAGTGACTATGCATGAATTTCCGCTTATCCACATCAAGCAAAACAGTGTTATATAGGCACCATAACTTGTGTAGATCAGTTTATTGTGCGGTGTTCAGGATATCCAGATACAACCACCTAGTTTTGAGCAACACCGATGAACTCACAATGCGTGTATATTCAAGAAAATATACTATGTAAAGCATGGAAACTAGGACAGGCTCTTTGGAAGCTCGTTATTCTCACAGCATTTAGTTGAGTCGCATCCAATTGCTACAGGTGTGAGCCTGCTTCTCGTCGGAGTACGGTTCAGTTGTCTATACAAGGGTAGTTCAAGACGTGGTTATGAAAACTCCGGGTTGCAGCCGTGTGCAGTTACATAGTGTTAACACGTGGTGTTTATACCTCTCATATCTGTATTGGTAAATCCGACGGGAACTCGAGGTCATCGTAATCAAACCTTCTACCTGAACAGGCAGTAACTTCGCGATTTCAGTTTCCGAATTGTCTCTTTCATAGCGAACTTTTACGGTGATAACAGATCCGACTTTCTTTTGTTGCAAGTTTAATGCTTTGCATTCATTTTAAGCAACCAGTCTTTCTATCCGTTTGGAATTAGCTACATCCTGCTCAGTTGAAATTAATCAGACAGTTGGTTCTGGTTCAAGTGAACGTCGTATGCAGAAAGATCCGACATATTTGAACGGTAACACACTGTGCTCTGCAGATTCAGTGGTTTAATCAGCGATGTATTCCCAACGATCAATCAGTGTGAGTTTGATAATCGAGCATCAACAGGGTAAATGTTCCGGCAGTAGTTTTACTATAAACATTCGGACAAATCCCATAGAATACTGCGCCCCCCTACATTTGAGGTTGTGCCACATTCAGTAGAAAATATTGTTGGGAATGTTGATGTGGGATAAAATTTTAATTCAAGAAATACTGTGCACAACATGACGTCCAAGTTTCACTAAGTCAGCATGACTTCTGTTGGAAAGGCCCGAACAACCAAATTTGTTGCTGTAATTTTTCAGATGGTTTCAATTGTAGTTGTTAGGTTATAACCGATCGTCAACCAAATTCTTGGAGAACTGAACCTGCCCGCATTCTAGTAAGTTCATATTTTCTGACGCATTAGCAGTGTAACCGCGGGAAATTAAACTATTGTTCAAAAAAGCGCAATGTGTGATAGTTGAAATTGTAGATTTTCGATGAGAATGTTGAGATAAAGCCAAACCTATGTTCGTTCAATCATGAAGTCAATATACATGACCTGCAGGCAAGTGTGTTATCGGAGCAAAAGGTGAGAAACCTGGAAATCATGAGTTGCTTTTCGTTCTATCGCGTGCACTATTGTGGTGGTATGCAACTCATTTTTGCTGTGCATTCTGTCGCACCTAGGCGCCATGCAGATGGTTTAAGGGGTATTAAAGTTTCTACATGCAGGCTGTCTAAATGTCTCATATGCAGAATAGATAACAAAATCTTCGAGACTCCTTGTCAATCACCTTAGTATGGTGCAGAGTCATGGTGGGGACGTTGTGTCGACCGTGTGCGTATTTCAGCGTGCAGTTAGCAGTCAGATGAATCTTAAGCAAAGCATAATCTGTGAGAGTTCTTGGCAGAAACTCTCTCCAGTAATCAACATAGATCAACTGGCTCGCAGGCAATGTGATGCAAGAACAATCATTCAGTGATCTACCCGTTCCTAAATAGGCTGTCTGAATGGTAAAGAATACGGACGACAATATCAATGTTGCTAGGTGGAGTCAGCATAAACTACGGTAATTTTAAACCTGTCTGCATACTGTCTATCAACTTTTTCCAGCTCAATGCCATCAGCTTGCATTTTCACGTTTAGCTAGCGTCCAACTACCATACTGCAGATTGCTCTGATCGAACCGTTACGTAAATCGCGAAAAACATTTCATGTTCTAATGAATTATCAACCATCGCGACTATAAAATGAACTGTCTCTCTATCCCAACAAACGTCCCAGTTTTCCATACGTAATCTTCCTAACTCATACCGTCAAGCAACAAAGCATCCATCAGTCGCCTCATTTCAGCGCGAATACGTAATGATTGGAGGATTCAAATTGGTCTACGCACTGTGCGGGCTTCAACAAATGTTGAATTTAACAATACTTCTTCGGAACAAAAGATTTTGGTTGATATAGAGGCTGGTAATCGTTCATATTTCAGTAAAATTTTCTGAGAACTGTTTAGGATAGATTAACTCTATTGGAGTTTTACAACTGTTAGAGCTAATCGTTGGTACGAAAATGAAAACCAGTGTACAGCACGTGTTTCCGACTTGGGATGGCTGAAAAAAATAACTGAGAGTGCGAACTCTGTCTCGCCTGACTCAGAACTCTCTCATGCACCCTCGCTTTGTCACTGATGGCTAATCTTTTAGAGAGGGAGTTTAGTTCAAATCACTAAGTTGGCTGAACGTGTGACGCACTTCTTGGACCCAAGTACAGTCACACTTCGTATACCCTACCAAAGAAACCATCAGCTAGTGTGCACCTGAGTGGTTGCGGGGCTCAAGCATATTTGATGGTAGGACAAAACTAGATGACTTACAAACAAAAACAGGCTGCCACTGAGTGCATCAAATGCCGCAGGGTTAACAGAAGGAAATATGAGAACTTAGGTCGAAGTGCGGCTGTTTAACCTGCGGGATGTTGGATCAACGCGATAGGGAGGAGTACATAGGATAGGACGCAACATTTGTGGATAGTGACTAAATTTAATTCCACAATCCTAACTAAATTCCACTCTTACTTTCCAAACAAAGCGCACATACCAAATTCATTGATTCAGCACTGTGAATTCGCCGATTTCAATGCTAGTTCTGCGAAGATTTCACTAAACAAAGCACAACCACGCTTGTGGTTTAGTTTATGTTTTGTTTTTGTCTCTTGTTTAGAATTGTCCCCAAATATCTCGTACTGTATTTATCAAAGTCGGACGTCTAAGGACATTGGTAAGACAACCGAATTTTTCTCCAACAATTTACAAGTCAATTTTCAGTTTTTGCACCTAATTGCACCCGTTCATCTTCGGCAACCTCAACTGGAAGGAGTGATAGCTCCACTCTGAATGGTTCACGTGGCTTCTCTCGTCAACAGGCAAACACCTCCGTATTTTCTATCAATAGACAGACCGTACTTTTTCTAGTGTTTAACAATCTTTGTATCAGCATTCATTCCGCGTTGTGTAAACCTGGTTCACTGGATATTTCCTTAACCTATCTTACTACATTGTGTCAGCCTAAGGAGTTTCATTGCTTCCATTTCCTGTTCATTTTCACGTAGGAAACATGTACTAAAATGTTGTTTCAATTCACCACCGACTACGTTATTCTCACTGTTCAAGTAAGCAAAGTGTGAATGATTGTTATTCAACATAACGCTGTCAGTACCTCATTGACTTTCCTTTCATTTCAAGGAAATACTACCACGGATGGAGTTGACTACATTGAATAGCTCAGGTACTCAGATAAACTGAAGATAATCGTGAACAAGACTGATCACAGCAGTCGGAAAGTTATAAGAGGAAAAATGTATGGCCAATCTAAAACTTTCTGAAGTGTAAGCTTGGTTCAACATTTTAATCTGACAGGGTTTGGCCCTGTTTAGAATTAACAGGTTGAAATACCTAAGCTTGGGTTTAGATCGGCAACATCCTTGAAAATCCGTTAGATCAATAGTCCCGTGCGCGTTGTCCTCATATTATTACAACTTTGAATGGTTAGCTTGAGAGTAAACACTTAGAGCATGGAGTTGGCCTCATTAAAAGGCTTATCGTTTTCAAGGCTAACGATGCGCAAAGGTCACAACATATTTAAAAGTTGATTGCTGATTGGGTGACAATAGTGGTATTCGACACGTTGTTCAGAATGATCCTTCTATGGATTTTTGAGGGTGGCTGCTTTTGTTGTTACCGAAAATTCGCAAATAATTTCAGATTCATGGCCACCGGCCACTAATGATGTTAACTCTCGGATATACTGCTTTACTGGGTCACAATAAATGTTGACGTGTAGGTGGGATTTGGTTTTATGTAAGTTGAACAACAGTAACTGCTCGATGAATATCTTTAATTGCCTACATTCCGAATGAATTATATGGATTCTGGTAAGGTTTGTCTGTAGTGCATATCTCTGTCACTGTCAGTATATATATCTAAACGTTGTTTCTTATTCAGGTGTACTAACCATGCTGTTCACTTCGCTACTGCCACAGCATTAGGCTCTGTCGAGTTATCACATCAAACCGTTCAGTCATATACCATCAGCCCACTCAGCCCCCGTAACACGTATAATAAGTATTTATGGCGTTAACTATTTCAGGGGTGGCGGTGAGATCCAGCAAAAGCAACATGCTTGCCTACGGTTATCTTGTGCTGTAGGATGGCTGCAAAATTTATCCCAATTTGACCACTTGCTCAATGGTTCATTTGAATCATTGTTTAACACAACAAGCTCGGAAAACAAACTTCCACAAGAGTTGCAGCAGATTTACTACTCTACCTTACAGCATTACAATTCTTGAGTAAAATGTTATCAAGACAACGAAGTATTCTATATAACCGTTCATATCTTTAGCTACATTCAAAGTGGGATATAGAGGTGCCTATGAATCTAATTTAATAGTTCTTTTCATTTAAAAACAATCGTAGCCGTTTAAAACATTTCCATGAGGTTGATGAACACCAGTTTGTGACTCACGCACAGCTATTAAAGTGTCCTTCCTTGATGGAAGATTTGAGTGCGCGAGAAGCTGGAACTCTGCCTTTTTCGGTGCACTACTGATGATTTAATCAGATTGGGTTTGAACTCTTGTGAAATGAACTTACGTCATAAGCGTTAGTCATCAACTACATACTTCTATTTATTGATTTCTGTCTCTGGCGACCCAGAGCAATCAAGACTGTAAGTATGCACTCTTCCATTAATCCCGAAGCAAACGGCATATTTTATTTCGCTTTCTTGGAGGCTTTCTTCCATATGTTTTTATGTTTTACCGACATTTTTAAGGTACTGTCAGACAATATGCAAATTAAACAAGCAACTCCCGCCGAGATTATCATTTATGCGAATGCCGAAAGAGCTGAAGCGTAAATTTATTCCATACTAACTACCCCCAATTCCCTGATTGTCGGATCGGTTGTACTGGCTTCTGAAAGTTTTAATGTTAGAGATTGGTTGGTCTGAATCCTAAATCGTACAACTCGGCGAACAGCTACGGACTATTGAATGTTTTATCGGACAAGTCGTTTCAGAGCGTAATAGAGTTAATTTTTAATTTCACTGTAAATCACGTGTGTTTTCTATTTAGTATTATAGTCTGGTGCAGCGTTGTTTTGTGTATCTACAATGAGGTACTACTGAGTTTGTATCAATAAACCACAACGAGGAAGATCTGCTGAGATAATCTGCATTTGGTCAATCCTGGAAAATGAAAACCTTTGAGTCACAAGACGAACCATGCAAATAAGCAAAGGAAATTGGGAACGAATATGACAGACTCATAATTGGCTGCTTTGGATTCCACATCTACCAGGAATATCATGGTTCTGTTGTATGAAGTTTGTACAGAATTGCATGTTTACTAAGTTCCATTGGCGCAAAGTAACAGGTCGAATTTACATAAAACAACAGATACAACTTGTTTGACATGCGATTTATGAGAATTGTTTTGAAAGTTTCGGGCGTGAAGGCTGTCAAACACGAGGATTATGGATGTACCAGAATTTGTCTACGAAAGGTAAAAAATATTAACTTATTTTATAGTAATACTTCTGCTGTCCCAACGAATACCATTAAGCCATGTGACTTTTCATGCGCAGGCAGTTACTGCAGAATTTATGAAAGACAGTAACTGGCCTTCTTCCCAGTACGTGTATGCTGGTTTGTTGAGGGATGTCCGTTTCTACGAGAATTCAAGAAATATGGTGGATTGATTTATCGTCCTGGTGCTTCTCGATGGCGTGACATACTGTATGTTAACTTGATGAATTAACCCGGTCTGTTCACCATTGATCGACCAACTGTATATATCATTTGACAGCAAAAAATTCGTACATTATTAACTAGTTTATCAAATGACTACAGATATCGCAAAATAGATTCCTATAATAGCTTGTTTGTAGCCATGTTGCTTGGAGCAGAATACGTGCAGTTTTTATACTTGTGTATGGTTACTTCAAACGCAGATGGTTTTGCCTACCCTCATTCTGGATTCTTCCTTGCGTTCAAACAGTTATTCTCGAGCAGTGTCGATGTTGGATCTAGTAGGCTGTTAGTATCATTTGGGCGACAGTCAGGCAGCCTGGTGAATCACCAACCCTTCACACGATCGTCTGCCAAGTTTCGCACGACACGCTCCTAATCGCAAGTTATTTGTAACCGCAGCAATTAGGTCAGGAAAGGATTCATTCTGTATTAAGGCGTTAGTAATAACTACTCGATATTTCATCGATACACTGGTTGTTGGGTGGTTACATCAGAACTAGGGGAAATTCCATCCTCAGTTAATGTCAATTGATCGAGTCCTCGGTAAAATTGAACCAACCGTTAAGTTTACTCACAAGTTCGTTCCTCAGCCGTCTGTCTATGTGCCAGATCGTTTTGGCCAGCAGGTGTGTTGCACCAGTGGTGTTGTCACCCAAAGAGCATACGAGAGTTCCATCTTTTTACCCATAAGCAGGGTGATAAGATTCTAATTACTCACCACTTGTAAGTAGGCCAAATGTGTCGTTATTTTCATCAGTGGCATTTACCGGTTCGATAGCCGGCATGCATGGAAGCTACCCAATTGAAAACCTGCGCAATCGAATTATCACGGTTGGTACTTATAGGCTAAATTACGCCTTAATCTTCTATTAGCCGTTTGACCTGGCGTTTAATACTCAGCGTCAGGTATCTGACTGTGTGGTTACACACCTGCAAGCTTGTTGATATATTTATTTGGTGAATGATTGTATGGTTTCATATGATTTAAGTTTTACGGATATACATTGACCACCTAGGCAGCTAGCAGTCTTGGATGCAGCCAGCATCTCAGTGCATGTAGAAAAAGTGCAGTATAAAAGAAGGTAACACTTTTTTAGACAGATGTGTTGGAGGCGGATGGAGAATAGGAGCCGAAAATGTCAACTTGATGCGTGACATCCGTTTGCACAATCTGAAGTTGTCTATGCGACACACCAGTATATACGACCTAGTTTGAGTTTTGAGGCGGTTTGGGGCTCAGTACAAGTAGCACAGTCACATCGTGCTCGTTCAATTCGAGAAGGTGATTATAGTATTTTCCTCACGGAGAACACACTGATTATCTCCAAAAAGGAATATTTCAACAGTTAAAGTGACTAACACCACATTCAGAGGACCAAGTGCGTTACGTGACTGCCGGAAAAAGTGGAGTTAAAGTTCACTGTTCACCGCATTTCTCGGTAACTACACATCTTTGCTAATCACCGGCTGGAATGTACCACATGGATTATGACATTGATTATGCAGTATGCATTTCAATGTCTGTTGTCAAGTAAGTGTGCTCAGCTGCATGGTTCTTGTGAATTACGGTGTATCTAAAAAGCCTATTTGGTAGGGGGGGATTCTGTTCCGACAGGCAGTCTCCAAGGGAATTTTTAGCCTTCGTTCGCATGACGCGAGAACGTTGGTCTTCAAAACAATTAAATTAAGTCCATTAAAGAAGGTTCTTATTCTAACTGGTGCTACGACTGCAGTCTACAGTTTTCTGGCTTCCTTTATTTTTGGCGGAAGATAAAGTGAGAACATCTTAAAAGCCTCATCCGGGATTGTTTTATTTCCCAAAGTATGACAAGTTAGCTGTCGCGCAGAAAGTGATAAAACACAGTAACTCTCACACCCTTTATTTGTTTAGTAATTTCCCACACCCATTCCAATTCCGGGAAGAGAGCCAGTGACGCTTAGATATATTTCTGCAGCAGGTTGTTTAAAGTATATTCATTATATTGTTAGAGTGCTCATAGCACATCATTAGGGTGAGTTCCACTTGTGGACTTGAAAAAACTGACATCGTCTACTGGTGCTTTTACGCCCTAAATAAACAGACCGGAGCTCGTCTTAAGGGAATCGATGATTCCCTGTATTATTAGAGGCCTTACAGTCCCCAACGATTCCGCGGTATTGATCGGTGAGTTGTTGACCAGTGTTACCGAATTTAGTTTGTCTTGTCTGCCTGACTTGAATGTTTTTACAGACAATATTATCTTCTCCTTTGTTGTCTACGCATCCAGATAACGGCACAATTGTCATCAAAGCTTTGGACACGATAATTGTGATAAATACATGAAAAGCGCCAAGAAAGCTACATAAAAAACAGGTGAGCAGCAGTATATCAATTGTAAATGAATAGCACATCTACACAACAAAATGTTCGAACTTACCAAAACCTAGATAGTGCAGTGAACATGATTTCGATTGATGTGAATCAGCAATTGGAACAGAAGAATCTTGCAAGGTGCGACAGGAATGCTGATTGGTCTGAGACTAGTCCTAAACTTGCAAGTGGTTTATTGAATGGAGCAGCACAACTCTTCGAGTCGAAAATCCTTTTGACGGCACCGTGTGCCGTTTAACTCGTGTAAGAGAGTCGGATCGCAAGGTGTCTTGAAATGCTCGTTTCGTTTCATAGCTATCACTGTGAACAGACGTGAAGCAGCCGATGCCTTTTTATTTAGGAGTGTTCGTTGCCATTGCCCGCGCCTAACCGTGAGTAGAACCATGTGTGCATGTTAGGGGTGCTAAGGAAGGTGCCACCGACAGCAGCTATGTTGGGTAATTTGAATCCGGGCGTACAGTGACTTAACATGGCAGCTTATTTACGTTATATTACTATTCGGAATGCAGGGTAAACGATGAGCTGCGTTGAGGTATCAAATACGTGTCAAAGCGGTTATTAATGTGGGTATGGCCATAAGAAGATCAACAGGTTGATTCCCAATCATAGGCCAGATTTAAGTATTAGATCAGTAGGTGTAACGATTCACGTCTGACCATTGAGTCACGCGTAGCCCAAAAAGCGGATCCCCAAAATGAGAACAAGATTAGATCCAACAATCTCTACGGTACTATTAACGAAATACATCAATAATTACAAAAGGCAAACCTCAATCGTTCGCGACGAGAGTCCCGTCCAGCAAAAACAATAGCTTCTCAACAGGACCAACAGCAGACCAGGACAAGAATGGCCACTCGCGCCGCGGACATTTAATGACACACTAGTTCAATAAAACAAAATGGGGTGGGTGAGACAGTGGGAACAATTGTCAGGTTAGTGGGAAAAATGGGGAATGCAAACGCTGGGAACGAATTTTTCCAGTTCGTGGACCAACAAATTTACAGCGCCCGCCAAAATTCGTCTGCATCTGACAGGCCGTTGGTTGTGCTGTGCAGTTCTGGCTCCCTATCTACTTACTATAACTATCCACACGACATACGTTAGAGACACTGCAAACCGTAATGTCTAAGTCATGCTCCTCTAACAAACAGAGGTGCCTCACATCTCTCCTAATTAGGCCGGTCTTTGTGCCACCTCTACAGTACGAACTAGTTCGTCCGTGTCTACTTCACATTTCGTAACTAGTCTCAGGGGCCACTGGTCCCTGGGCAGTCCATCGGATATAACAAGAACAACGTCACCGACCTGGAAATTACGTTGCCTTATCAGCTAACTCTGGAGCACTTGCAACGATGACACATACTCTCGAAACCACCTTTTCCAATAAGTAGTTACCATGTTATTCGCTTGTCTCCAACACCTAGTGTACCTGTCTACCAGATTGCATTCTGGGGCCAACCCTGTATTGCACCTCAAGAGAAGTAAGTCATTCTGGGTTAGACCGAGGTTGTCAGGACCGTCTACGGCAACAGGAACCAATAGACTGTTGTTCAAAATACGCTCTACTTCAGCCAATGAAGTTAGAAGGGTTTTGTCATCGGTTGGTTGCTCTCGGCAGATTGCTCTCAAAATACACCTGACAGATCGAATCAATCGCTCTCATACTCCACCCTGATGACTAGCATACGGTGGGTTGGAGTGCCACTGAATTCCATTTTGTAAGAGCTTGTCATTGAAGGACCCGCTACCTAAGTTGCAGACCCAGCCTCTAAGCTCATTGTCCGTGGCTAAATATTGGTACCGTTATCAGAAAAAAATGCCTCAGGCCTACCTCTACGTCCGATGAATCGTGACAGGGCCATAATAAACGAGTCGGTATTCAACGTGTGAACCACTTCAATATGCACTGCTCGGGACTGTAGGCACGTGAATATACATCCATACCTTTTTTCGGAAGTCCTTCCCCTCTTCACACAACGTTCGTGAACGGATGCCACGCTGTGTTCACCCTAACAGATGGTAGAGGGGCCATTAGATGCTTACCGACTGAAACACAACGACGACGGCAGTCTAGGCAGGATCCAATGACTCGCTTAACCGACGCTCCATTCTGTATGATCCAGAAGTGCCTCCTTAGCGAACACAACACATGAGACCTTCCGGAATGACCTCCGACCTCGTGATGATATCTTATAATAAGATCAACGATATGATGGCGCTTAGGCAAAATTATGGGGTACATGGTCTCGAAACTGTAAGCAGATAGCGACAATCAACCTCCTACCCGTATAACTCCTTCAATATTTGAGAGAGAACAGGGAGGCTATCACAGCCAGACAGCCTGGACAGCAGGGCTACTTCCTCGGGGAGGCACTCTGATTGTAATGATTTAATCAAATCTACTTCTGCCGCTTTGATCTCCTTTAAACTGAGGGGGCCAGCTTTCAAAGTCAAATCATAATGTAGCACTTCAACCGGGTAAGCCTTACCACGGCTCTAAGCAATCGAGTCCAAATTAAATATCGAAGATCAACAGGTTGATTCCCAATCATAGGCCAGATTCAAGTATTAGATCAGTAGGTGTAACGATTCACGTCTGACCATTGAGTCACGCGTAGCCCAAAAAGCGGATTCCCAAAATGAGAACAAGATTAGATCCAACAATCTCTACGGTACTATTAACGAAATACATCAATAATTACAAAAGGCAAACCTCAATCGTTCGCGACGAGAGTCCCGTCCAGCAAAAACAATAACTTCTCAACAGGACCAACAGCAGACCAGGACAAGAATGGCTACTCGCGCCGCGGACATTTAATGACACACTAGTTCAATAAAACAAAATGGGGTGGGTGAGACAGTGGGAACAATTGTCAGGTAAGTGAGAAAAATAGGGAATGCAAACGCTGGGAGCGAATTTTTTCAGTTCGTGGACCAACAAATGTACTCTAGGACACCTATGCAACAATTTATATTACCGTCTCCACTTCTTGTTGCTACGTCTGCCCATTGAAAGGGGCTTGTATCCATTGCAATGTTCTAGCTACTACAAAGCAAGCAAGATGATCTACAATGAATATCTCGTGAATGTCGTACTTTCGTACAGTCACATAATCAACTAAGCGATAAGGGACGCCTCGTAACTTCGACTCTTGACTTTATTCATTTCTGGTTTGAATCGTACGCTTCTAATAGCCGGGCGACGGCTACCACGCAGGAAGCATACGGCGGTTGACTGAGTTATCACTTGAGCAGGAGGCTGGAATTTACCTGGGTGGTATAAACAGCCGCACTCAACCTGCGTGTTGAAACCCTCCAATAACACGACTGACCACACACGGGTATCGAGTGGACAGCTGATCACACGAGTACAAAAGGTTGACTTGCTGACAGTGTGATCAGCTATAGACTTATCTCGACCGAGTTGTAGACGCACAGGCTGATAACCTGTGATTGGCTTATCATTAATGAGTTGACCTGACCAACGATCGCAACACCGATACGTACTCCTGAGGACAGTTCACGGGATAATGATCTGGAAGAAACTCTGACCGACCCCTGCTTCTCACAGCCTACCTCCGCCTCCAAACAAGATCCTACTCAGACCAACAATATAAATGCCGTAGCTGTCAAGTTTCATCTCGGCACATGTGTAACAGCGTTTCGGCACTTCACGACCATTGACGTGGCGAAAGCTGGTTCGAGAATCCCTGTGTAGACAACATGACTCGAAATGCTCCATAATTATACATGGTCTATCGAAGCAATTGCAAACCTTTTGATATCCACGAAACAAGCAGGATTATTTGGGCTTGTTTGGAGCAAAGACAATCAAACAAAGTTTGTTTTTTTAGTGGGGAATATGTCTTGGGGAATGTTTTCTGGTATATTACATATATATAACGCAGTTACTTAACGCTCGGTTGGTTTTTAAGGCAATTCATGTACGAAGAGCTACACCGACGAGCATCACACACGGACCACTCATTTAATAAGTATAATGTACTGAAATTCTTAAGTTATTGATGCTCCCAGAAGCACTTGACCTTGAACGGCACTACTGTAATTAGGATAGACGGTCACACCATGCTACTTATACCACTATTCAGTTGCAACATGCATTGAAATGATCGCGGGGCAAATACGGGAGAAATACTGGAAGGATCATTGGAGGGTAGCATCACGTGGAATGGATTTCGCCACATGACGGAACTGAGACATTGTGTCCAAAGCGACTGGAGCATCCTCAGATGAGTGTGGTGTGCAAACGAGTGTTTATAATTGTATCCCGCTGAGACGCATAAGCCGTGTTTTGGTTTCCCCAAATAAACAACTTCTGTGTCATCCGCCTTCTCGATTGACAACACTACCAGTTCACAGTTTACACTATCTTTAAACTTATTTGGTGGAATGTTCCTTTTTCTTGTGATACTGGTTAATGCCGTTGTGAACAGAAACTTATTCAGCGAGGGCACCCTATTTTGCCTTCCATTTAACGATTTTAACGATTTTAATTACAAGGAAAAGCGTCTATGCTATCCGACAGCTACTTGGCTGTTGCCACTTTCCGGTGTGTTGAGCTCTAGATGCTTGTCAATATGACAAAATGTTGCACACGTGACGCATTGTGGTTGACGAGCGGTAAGTAGGAGTATGAAAGATTGATCGTGTGTATGTGTGTAAGAGGGGGGATAAATCAGAAATTGTGTGCTCACCAGCTTCAGGTTTGGTCGTGGTTGTACGGGTATTTGGTTAATAGGAGCAGTTCGACTGGCAGTGAGCCAGAGTGAACAGCCCAATGCTGATAGCATACATCCCCGAACCCAGTCAAGCCAGTGAGGGAAGGTTCGCGACCGTAGGCCAGAAATTTAGTGACTGCATCAAACCACACGTATTAAAATGATATGAACAGACGTAGATTTGATAACCATAGCTTCATCACCTGAAATAAACTTGAGAGCTTTCGAGTCATTCTGATTGGAAGCATATCCTTCACCCAGCAATCTGATGTGATAGCGTGCCATACGCCGCATTTGTCCAAATTGTAGGCGAAAGATGATAACAGCCTCACTGCATCTTGGTGTGGCAAACCATATTTGTTAAAATTAAACGGCACAACTAATCTAATTACCGATTGTTTCATACTTATGAGTTCTCAGTGGCTTCCAACCACATTCCAACTAGTAGTATAGTGAGGATAGACGGTCGCATCATACTACTCACACCACTATTCAGTAGCAGCTTGGATCGAAATGATCACGGGATAGATAGGGGAGAGATATGGGTAGGATTAGTCGAAGACAGAGTGACATAGAATGGCTTTTGCCACATGTCGAGACTGAGACATGGTGTCTGAAGCGACTGGAGCATCCTCAAACGAGTGTGGCGTGCAAATGAGTGTTTCTGTGCGTAGTCCCGTTGAGGCGCTCAAGTGGTTTCCCGAATAAACAACTTGTGTGCCATCCGCCTTCTCGGTTCACAACAGAAGCACTATGTACATTCTTTCATGTCACACACTGCTTTGCCACCACACTAGCGGATGATACACAATACCCGATTAAAGCAGCCATCAATTTAGCGATACACGATAGATATAATCTAAAGTTCAATATAAATTAGTTCATAGGAGTGGCATTAAATTTCTTTGATGCCCTGTTGACAGACCAAAGGCAAATACTAAAGAGGTTTCTGAGTTCATCGAATGATCCGGACTCCTTTAGATGCTCGTCCGATTTCCTCAGGAATGATATCCACAGATCAATTTCGGGAGGCCGATCTGGCACAGAATTAGCATATGACGGAATTTTCAGCCTTGACATGCAATTTTGCTTAGAACTGCAGTACTGAGGTTCATCGGAGATAATTAAAGACTGGGATTGTAAACTCAGTGGTAATTCTAGCGCTAATCGTGACGATGTGACACTTTCCTTCTGAATGTTCAGTCTATCCACGTATCCGTCGAACGTTATCTTTCATTCTTCCATCTTACCATTCAATGTAATTTGCGTTTCCATTCATTGAACCACATTTCAAACCAACTACAGATCACGCTTTCCTGCTGAAGCTCTGTTGTAACCGTGTTTGCCCAAGACTTTCTTTATGTATTTCCTTCGTAGACATTCCGATCAAATATTGCTGGACCAAGTAACCACTGAGTTTCCCTGACAGTATACAGTATATTACAGGAACATACATACATAAGTTTCAAGTAGAACTAGAATAAGTGTAAAACTGTTTCCACATATTGTTAATTAACAACCAGCATACAAGACAATGTGGAGTTTGTAGACGAAGCCCTACGGAACTGAACTCCACAAAATAGCAGTAAATTGAGCGGCAAAAAATAACAAGTCGAATTGGGTGTGTGATAGTCATTACCACCCACATCTGCCATTCAAGTTACTGCACTACTGTCTTAGGCTGTTTCATGGCCGTTTTGTTATATCTGTCACAATCAGACGAGGATATGCCCCTCGGCTGCATGTTTGTAAATTGCCTGAAACTACACAATAGGCGTCATGGAATCTAACAATGGACTAATGAAGCAAGTTCTCAGGTCCATGCTTCTGGTGGATCTAGATTTCAACTGACATTCGTGAAAATGAATTTATCGTTTCCAGGTCTCTGGTCGAAGAAAAGTGAATGGATCTGGGCTCTACTAACGTTCACGGTCACCAAGGTATTTCAGTCCTTCAACGAAAGCGGTGCTCCGTGGGCTCGGTGTGCTATCACGAGGCAACACTTGCAATCATTAAGAGA
>QNGE01007371.1:0-23593 GCA_008508345.1 Paragonimus westermani | reverse complement strand
GTGAATACAGGGTAGCTTGCTGTGCTCATATGGTGAATACTAATGTGTGAAGTGCTACTGTCGTCAAGTTTCTCATCAAAACCATGTGAGTCGCGCGTGAGGTTAACAAAATCACACACCTCTCCAAGGAGACTGTAGACAGCCCGTCTGGTCTCGATGTCCGTGCACATCGAAAGCTTCGGTCACGTGATTGACAGCCCTACCAGAACGCACAAATGCACACCCCCATAACGGCAGTTCAACTGGAAACCAATCACGGCGCTGAATGTAACCTATAAATCGAACAGCACCAGCCTGGGTGAGCCAACAGCTGCTGACGGTTAGAGTCGAAGCATGATCAATCAGATTGCAACCCGTGTGGTGAGGAGTGCTTGTGCACTGGCAATGTTCGTTCTCGTCCTGGCCACGGTCTGGAACTCAGCAAACGCCGCAGTGCTCAGGGGTAAGTCTGAGTAATCCGCTGATATTTGATCTGCTCATTTCGCATCAGAGCAATTTAAACATCACCATTTTCAACTGTCTACCATGGCACCACCAGGTGTATTCGAACGGCCATCAGTACTTGCCGAACCACATCAAGGTTGAGTGCCAAAATGCCCAGTTTATTGTGCAATGTGTGATGTATGGCTGCCCACTCCCCTGAAGTGCCTTGGTTTCGTGCGCCCCGTGGAAGCCAAGTGTCCTCTCACTGAGTTGCATAAATGCTTCCCTTTTCTTCAAATGCCCCACCGGATTATGTCGGATGCACAACTAGCTCATTTTCAATCACGCTTCCAAAACTGTACGAACTAGTATGTATCACCGAGCACAGGGCATAGTGTGGCAGGGCCTAATGATTATCGCGTAAACTCACAAAGATTTGAGGCTATTATTAATATGCATTAGAGATTTGTGTTGACACACATTGAACGTCATCCACAGTTTGTCACAGATGTGGCATTCCAACAGACTACTCAGCCATACTCAGGTTTCGTTCAAGTTACCGCTAGTTGATAGTGCATGTCCTTGAGAGCGGAACTCCAGTATGGTGCTTCATTCCAAATGATGCTGGCTCGAAATCTACGAATGCTGAGCAACTGAGATTAACTTTGAGTGACTTTCAATCCACAATTAATGTGATCTTATTACTCGGATAATCGATCCATCGCCATTCTTCTCGCTCAAGCCAAATCGCCTTCATCTTGTCAGCACTCCATCAGCTTCGTCTCTGATGACGAGAACACTGCAGATTGTTGCCACCTTCAACATTGTTCATGGTCGGTGTTTCCGCATTTCATTATCTGGCTGTCGTACACTGCTTCAAAAATTGCTTAGACTAACCCATATGCTTGCAACTGAATATGCATACGTTTCATTTATTTCAGGTGGTCGTTCGGCAGGACACCGCGGTTAGGACGTACCTTCAATTCTCAAAATCCTACCATCCGGCCGACTGTGAATATGCAAATTCAGCAGTTCCAAATTATAATGCTTGGACGATGATCTCTTTTCAACAAATAAACGGTGGAAGTAGGCACTTTTCTCTTGAATCCAGTTTGACGCGACTGCCTTATATTTGGTGTGGATGAACAACGGCTGATCCACGGCGAAATTCACTTTGACCATAATTCCATTCAGTCTTGCATTTAGCCATTTTTCTACCGCTGACGACTTTGGTTATTTGAACGGACACTTGCGAATGTCTACCACTTTAGCCCACGCTTGCGTGACTCTCTTTGATTTGGATTCTTTGTGTACCGTTGACTGTATTGGATTCCACATTTAACTGGTTGAGAAATCCACCCTCGAATTTGAGTCTCCTGAACTCCGTGTCTGTCAGAACACGACTGTACTATGCAGGGCATCACACATTCTAGTACTAAAAAATCAATAGATGAACGGAAAGAAAATCCTTCTTCACAAGCTGTAAAATCCGTGATGATTTCAGTCTGCGACCGAAACACCGAGTTTGTCCTCTGCAGAAGTTTCTTGAGCCGACTCCCCATTAGCCCCTAAAATGTTCTCATTCCATACTGTAAATCATACTGTAAAATCAACGGAAGATCTGAAGATTTGTGAGGCTTTCGCCAAAATTAATGGAACAATGTTTTGCTGGATTGTGGCTAGTTGACTGATTCAAGCAAAATTGTGGGTAATGTTACACCGGTGTGATCGACATTGGTCTTAATTATATAACCTTCTCTACGTATGTTATGTTAGGTCAGTAGTCTACTGTTGTCCCTCAATAAGTACTCTCACTGCTGACTATCACGGACGGTCGATGTACATGTGAATGCCGAAAACATTGCTTTCTGAATTGTGGCAACTTCACTGTTGTACCTAAAGTGAACATAGAAATACACAACTATTCTAACAGCTCTGTCGTAACATTTCCATTGTGCGATTCGGAGCGCACAACCGAAGCGCCTAACATTTGTTTGTGTTTGCAAATATATCAAACCACGTGAGTCGGTAGACATTCCACGGGTTAACATGGAGAATCTGCATGAAAGTACAGCATAAAATTGAACAGACATCAAAGAACCTGATGAAAGAAGACATCATCACGTAGGGAGAGAGCCCACCGAATCCCACTTTGGCGTTGGCGAACAGGCTCAATGGGAACGTTTGATTCCGTGTCGAATTCAGACGGTTCGATAAGATTGCAGTCAACAACGTCGTGACAGTCACGGCAATGTCGGAAATCTTCGATAAGCTGCAGAGCGTCAGGCTGTTCGCAGCGACAAACATTCGGTGCGGATATTGGCGAGTTTCAATCGAGCAGTCAGACCGAGATAAAACAGCCTTTTCTGTGGACGGAAAGCAATGTCGATTCAAACCTGTGCGATTTGGCCTGTCGGGTGCTCTTCTTACCTGCAGACGACTGATGCCCGTGCTATTCAACAGATTTCAGATTAGTGCTGTTTATGTTGACGATATCGTTACCTTTGGTACTAATCAGGCAGGAAATTAGGTACGCGTTTCAATACTGAACTGGATCGGCAGTCCAAAGTCACAGTTGACGAGGCAAACAGTGGTATTACTCGGTCACAATGTCGACCAGGGCGGTATCCAACTGTTGTCCGGGAAACTCATGATGACCAAAGCTACTCCTCTGTCAACAGTGAATAAGACGTTTCGACGGTTACTTGGTCGTGTTGGTTTCTGTAGCCGCTTTAGTAAGACATTCAACAATCTCTTGCGCCCGATATAAGAAATTTGGGAAGGGAGTTGCCGATTTCACTGATCACAGAAGGCTTTCATCAAAGTCCACTAGTTATGGAAGAAAGGATGACTGCTCTTGAAGTTGCTGGTGATTGAGCGGGACTTCACTGTCGCAACAGACGTAAGTGGTTTAGAGATCGGTGCTCTGCTGAAGAAGGTATACACTACTGCTGTGTATGTCAATCGGATACCAGTTCATGCGGAATTTACTATCCACGGACAAAACGGACGTGTGAACGAGACCGTTAGTACACGAAAACGGGCAGATGCAAGCATTTCGTGTTGACTCGTCAGTACCCTATTTACAATAACATGAAACAGGATTTTTATATCAAGCATTTAGGAGGGGTGGCAGGGTGGATATTCAATTGGTGGTTTTGGAACGTTCACTAAGTCCAGGTAATGGTCAAGTTTGCGAGCAATTGTTTCTGAACACTCAAGGTCGGCTTCAGTCGATTGATTGCAACCGCCTCAGCAAACCACAAGATTCTTGGATTCGAGTGACGTAATAGGATTCTGAATGCACAAATTGAGTCGATAACGTGACCAGTGGTCAGGACGTGTCTTGCGACTGCGGACGCTCGCTGCCTGCGTGTTTCAACCACATTGCCGTTCTTCTGTAATACAGAGTCCTGCACCCAATTAGGCAAATGTTCCTTCACTCTGGAGATCAAGCACCTTTCGGTTCTGCCTATGTAACTTTCATTGCAGTTACATGTAAATTGGTAGACGCAATGTGAGGTGGCACCGATAGGCTGATCTCCTTCGATTGAAGGGACGGGCAGTTTCTGGGTCCGGGCTAATACACAGAGTTCCGCTGCGTTACATGTTCGTTTAAGCGAATTCACTAGTCTTTGAGTTGTTTGATGCATGCAATAATCACCTTTAAATGGCAGTTCTATACAAACCCTCTTTTTTCCTACTGTGACCACCTGTTCAGAAGGTGGTTTCGGTTTACTGTGCCTTTCTATGAACCTTTTTGGATACCCGTTAGATTGTAGTGTAGATGTGATCAAGTCTAATTCTCTCGCAAGACTATCCTGTGTACAGATTCGCCTTGCTCGTGTGAATAGTGTATTCACTAGTGCGCGTTTGTGATGGACCGGTGTGAAACTACTGAAGTTCAGGTATTGACCGGACCACGTGGATTTCCTATAGACGGCTCTTTTGATAGAGCCATCCTCCCGGCGACTAATGAGTATGTCTAGAAACGGCAGACAGTTGTCAGTCTCAAATTCACACGTTACTCTCAGGTTGGGATGACAACCATTGAAGCGCTGCACTAGGTTATCTATTGCCTGCTTAGACCGACTGAATACTAATGTATCATCGACGTAACGTTTGTAATATGACAGACTCGCTATGTCTGTAGCTAACTCCTGCTCAATCCTTAACATGAAAAAGTCTGCCAGGATGGGCCCTAGTGGACTTCCCATGGCTACCCCGTCTATTTGGCGGTAGCACCGATCAAGAAAACGGAAGCTGATGTTTTCGGTACATAACAATAAGGCTTCCCTCAGAATATCACTAGGCAGAGGCAAAGTAATGTGGCTCATTTCGACGAGCTCACAAATATAATCGATTGTCTCGTGTAGCGGGACATTCGTAAACAGTGACTGAACGTCTATGGAACACATCAACTCATTAGCAAGATTCATGTTGTCCAAATCACTGATCAATTCAAAAGAATCCTTAATAGAATGTGTTTGAAACTTTTGTTTCAATGGAGTTAGGATTGCGACTAACCAGCGTGCCAATTTATGATACGGAGAATTTGTCATCGCCAGAATAGGCCTAAGGGGCATTCCAGACCTGTGTGTTTTGGGAAGGCCGTAGAGCTGAGGTGTCGACGACCCACATGGTTTAAGAGCTTTGTATGTCCTGTCATCGATTAAGCGCATGTGTAAGAGGAGTTGAAGATGCCGTGCTATGCGACCTTCTATTTCAGTGACGTTGTCTACGGTGTCTATTTGCTGAAACTTCGTTCGGTCCTCTAGTATTGACAACATCTTCTGTACATATGTGTCCCTGTCCAAAATGACTGCCCCAGAACCTTTGTCTGGCTTAAGTATTACTACATTTTTTGATCTAAGTTCTTTTAGTGATTTCAGGTGTTGCTTTGTGATAGTACACCGGTCGTTGATCGGGGTCATGATAAATCCGTTAGCTGTATCAGTCAGTTTGGTCTGAAGCCAGCTTAGGTTGTCAGCAGTAGTTGGCCACATGGCGCAACAACTTGCAAGTTTCAACGGGAATTCGTCACTTTAAAATTTGAAACAGTTTATTCCCTTCAGAAGTTTGAACAAGACCGTTAGAACACGAAAACTGGCAGATGCAAGCATTCCGTGCTTGGAAGTAGTGTGGGTCTTATTAATATGGAGACTATATCTGTTGGACCGAAGTTTCCATATGAAGACCGCCAGAATGCGAGGGACATCCGGAAGTAGAAGTTTTCAGATGAATATGCCGGAATTGCAATACACCGACTGCGGAGGATAGTAAGCCTTCCGGTGAGGTTGAGAGACAATTCCGATGTCATCATTTGACTTGTGCAAGGGCCCATCTGAATTATGAATTACTGAGACAGGGGGCTAGTTTTAGGATGGTGTCGACTGATATGCCAACAATATCAGCGTCTGAAGAGCGCTAACCACTGGAATCACTCTTCCACTCAGCCAGTCTCACGCAGTGAACTTGGGGAATTATGGTCAGTAGAATTTCGCGGAAGCCAGTACATTGACTTCATGACTGAACATTTCACAAGGTGAATCGAAACAGCCGCTATACTCGATCAGCATGCAAACAGTGTATACCGAACGGTGATGGGACACATTGTCGCAGATCATGGAATGCCTCGAAGCGTATTGAGTGATCAATGCTTGTGCTTTAAAATGATAGCTTCCAGAACTGTCTGGGCCGCTTGGGAATCTCTTGACCCACCTCTGTTAGCTACAAGGCTCATCGAATAAATCTCCGTTATGGCTAATGGACGAACACCTGTCACGCTCGCTAGTTGACCAAGAAATTCGATTATGACGAGACCGAAAGATCGACGCACGTTAATCAGCCGGAGCTCGAAGGCTGACCAGACGGCAATTGTCAAGTGCACAAGAGGCCGCGAAAGAACAAATGACTGTGAGGTTATCGGATAGGCGTACTGTGTTTGAGCCTGATTCGAGGATTATGTTTAGAGACCAATGGAGTCCGGATGCAGTAGTAGGTGGACCTTAGAAGTTTCTAGCGGAATGGAATAGACCATGTGTAACAGTGGAGGTTTGCTACCCAGTATATTCGATTAGGACGGAGAAACCTCAGTACTCAGTTCGTGGAGACCAGCTATGTAAATGGTATGACACCCCGGTCGGATGAGAATACACGCCAGCTGCATCGACACCACTGAGGCCGGCACGCAAAACCTGAGAGGATGAAGAGCACCTGAGTGATATTTGCTGCGGCTGGAAAAAATCTTTTTGCCCGGGTAGTGTGTCAGAGATGAACATTGTTCTACTTGTCATTATTCAGACAGAAGCACCTATACAGGTACTGTAGTAACCAAGTGGAAATATTCGAACATTGAAGTGCACACTAGAATGAACTGGTGATTCCCATTCATAAAATTGACGTTGACAACCGTGGCTGTTCAAAATTATTGCTACGCGCAAATGAATGTTTCTTTCGAAGTGGTTTTGTATCAAATTTTTGAACTACATTCACGCTGCTGTCCAAGAGAACTTGATCTATCCATTTCAAATCACTGTGGTTTGTGCTTTGAGCGCAAGTCTTTCTGACGGCTTGCTGAGCAGCATTTGACAGGGCTCCTTTTACAATGTCTTGGATCGAAACTGTTAAGTTGCAAGTATTTGCCGTTTAATGTTCAGCTGCGACAAACCAAGCGTTTAATCAACGGGAGAATAGAGCCGCTACATTTATGTTCATAATTCAATGTACCGTTGTTACACAATACGTTCAATACCATCAAGAAGTCTTCAGTATTTTTTACCCGCAGTCACATTCTATGTTCAGAAACGGAATATTGTGCGGGAATGTGGCACTGTTCAAAAGAACGTGTTCAATAAACGTGAAAACCATCTGCAGTCCATAGCATCTTCCTTTATTTCTTCAAATTGTATCCATTGTGCACCTCATCCTTCTTTTTACAGGTTCTTCTGATTATTCACGAAATTCTTTCAAGAATCCATCCATTTGTCCTTTCGGAGGAACAAAATCGAATATCAGCTACTTCACTGATTAAAGCGATCAGCTGACTTTGTCTCCAGCTCTGATGCATTGTTCTGAAGAATGATGACCATCTCCTGATGGGACTCCATTTACAACTAAAGTATTACAAATCTCTGTTCCGAATGGAAACGAAACTCCAGACCGCGTGTTCACAAGACCAACCTATTTATCGGCGCAACGTTGATTCCACATGTTCGACTTGACCATGTCATCGCACCTGAAGGCGAAGTCGCAACCGGTTGTGAACTTCTTTCACGTTATCAGGTCGTTTCCGTTCTGACTCATTAGCCATCAATCTAACTTAGACCTATTGGGACTGACTTAACAAGCATGCTGACTGGAGTGCCACACTGTACCCGAGTGATGATTTGCAATACGAACGCGATCCACCGAAAGCCAATTTTGAATCCAGTGCTCTTTCTTTACGTGGACCGAACGAAAATCCCCTTTACTTCGAGGACGTTATGAGCAGCCACCTCATAACAATCGCCGGTGACACCGATCTCCGTAGCTGAAAACTGGAAAATATTTTGGTCTCCCTTACCAATAACCAACATAGTACTAGCCGACATTGATTCTGCCTGTCCTACTATTTTGGTATCTACCATTTTTGTGGATTCATATTAGGAGACCAAGGTCAGTGGGAAGATGAACTCAGTAGAAAGGTTTTGTAAATGACCAAAATTTGACAATGTGGGGTGTGGAATTGAGAATATAACACAGTCCGTAATCGTTCCCTGTGCAATGAATTATCAAGCTGGCGTTAACTTCACTACAGTTTGCGCCTGGACGCACAACGGTGTTTTCTCAGAATGTACAGCTAACGCCTTGGAAAAGACTAGGGTGCGTTTGTTCACAATCTTACAAACGACATGGAAAGTGTCCAAGGAATCTACTGCAGAGCCATATTCGAGCAAGTGTTTTGTTGTGACACTCTTAGTCATTCCAGCTTTGTCAATTGAAATACATTTGCAAATGCGCTTCGAGATTCGAGTGTGTAGTGTGCTTGCTGTATTGGCCACGTATTGAAGTCTATAAGTACGGGTGAATTCATAAATCATGTTTGATTTGGCGAATGTTAGCATTCACTCAGTTACATTGTAAACAGTCATCATTCTGGTGTGGTGGAGAACACTGCAGTAGATTTTCGTTCACAATGTGGACAATTATCTTCTCAGTGAAAGCGTCGACCGTGAAACGGTGTTAACTTTCGTTGTTAGATGCCAGACACACAGCAAGTTATCTGGAGAGATTCGCGTGATAGTTCAGTGGGTAATTTACACTGCGAATCAGCATCTACTATCCACTGTTCTGCCCTTCAAATAATTTACGGGCTTGCGTACAACCAAAATGAGTTGTAAATCTGTAAGTACTCTACGACACCCGTTGAGTGAACACTTTTCCAAAAGAATTTTGAATTCCACGCATTAATCTTACATTAACAAATATACATGTTAACAGTTATCTGTATCTTCAACGTTAAACTCGGTTGTTGACTAACTGTCACGAGAGTAATCAAGCATCTCGTCACACATTTTGGTAAGCGATCGATATTACGATTCAGAACAGTTTGTGGCCAATCGGTGAATTGTTTAGTATCACTTTACATCTGACACCAAATCTTCGACTGATCAGAGTATTCCGATTTCTCAGTGAAAATCTATCAGTGGGACAAGTTGCCGATTAACCACAGTCGAACTGAAGTTTATTCCAACTAATGACCGACACCTATCCTCGAGTTGAACATCACTCACATTTGATCGCAGCCCTCGCATTCAGATAGACTTTCCAGCCAGCCTCTCGAGTGTAGTTCGAAGGACAGTTACTGTGTCTGCTCTCGAGACGATCGAGCAACCTGATAATTGCTCACATGTGAAAGTGGTTGGGCGTTCAGATTTGATAAATCTATCGTGCCCGATGGGAGGTCGGTGGCGCAGTGGTGAACACGGCTCTCTCACAAAAGCGTGGACCAAACGTTGAATGTAGTGCATCTTTTCGATAGAGATTGGTTGGTTCGCGCATTTGGTTGTATTAATCGTATTTTCCAAGCAAAAATGCGGATATCATGTAAGTTAGAGCTAACTGTACACACTTTCTTCGGTGGTAAGCTAATTATAACTGCGAGACGTTCCGACAATGCATGGTAACCGTGTCGGAAGCCGATGATTTTATGAATTCCCTCCGTGATAGTCAGTCTTTTCCCAAGTCGACCTCACGAATGACAACATGCTGAATCTTAACAACTGGCGATGCGGGGGAACTTGGGAAACAAGTTGCTTCGCCTTGATGCCGCGATGGTCCGAAACCAATAGTTGCCAAATCTTGTTCCATGTGATTGAGCGCCTGGATTACATTCACTATAGACAGTGCAATGATTTAGTAACAGCAGCAAATATCACCAGTTTTTGATCAACTAGCCGAAGACATCGCATCGGTCAACTCGGTGAACTGAATCTGTCATCTAAGAGGATTGGGATTCCACGTGTTCTTCTCCAGGAGTAATGGGTATCGATCATTCTCTGCTAGACACCAACCTAGGACCTCCGTGAGATAGACTAATATTAAGGACGTTGTGAGATAAATGACTTACTGTCTGCATTGTTACTTCTGTGTTGCCGCTAATTTCTCCAGCAATGTTTCTTTGCTTTTAAGCTCATTCGACAGACGGCTCGATGTTCACTTCTACGAATGAGGTGGGTCTACATGGTTTCATACAATGTACTGTGAACCTCTTGATGGGACTGTCGTTCTTACCGAGGAAGAGCACATCATTCACCATATAGGCGTTGAAACCCTGATTTGATGACTGGGGACAGGATGGAGTTTCGTCCGTTTTGTGCTTCCAAATGTTGAGCAAGATGCATAAGGTTTAATCACTGACACAGAAGAATGTGTTAGCGGTTGGTTGGAAGAACCAGAGGTTGTGCAAACACGTAATTGTTTCTCCGTTTCTCATGTAGGCTGACCGCCAGCCTTGCGCTGAATGTACTTTCTGCATAAGTCGGTTTTCATCTAAGTCATGTTATGGTTATACTACTGCGCATCAACCGGGCAAAATAATTGTCCCGACGAAGTTTCAGTATTCCGGACTTGCTGTTCGTGAAGTTAGACATTTTCATTTGTATCGTAACTTCATGCTACAAGACGCATTACGTCAACCCATCCGATCGTATTACGGGATTGTTAACAAACTCATTCGAATCTTCATCAGGAGAACCGGTGTTGACTTTGTGGGTTCCTTTCGAGGATAGTATATGTGAGCAGAATAATGGATCAACACTCTTCTGGTTGAAGAACCGACGGAGGATGTCGTTGACTTCTGGGATGGTAGAGAGCGATAAAACAGCCAAATCAAATTGGTTGGTCAGATGGCTTCTACAGTTCTTACTGAGACTTCGGAGTTTCCTAACCAGAGATATCGTTCAATAATCAAACAAGCAAGATTGAAGCTATGACGCGACAGTACGATGACCGCTGTGTGAACAGGTAGTACATCGCTGAAATACAGCATATAGTCGTCTAGTGAACATGGAAACTCACATGCAATCAGTCAAGAAACATCTTCGACTGTGAGCAAGCGTGGCGTAAATGAGTCAAAATGTGTTGCATCATTCGGTGCGGGTAATTACGGTGTAAGTCTAGTCTCAAATCATTGGCAATTGATAACCCAATGAATGTTTCCAATGGAATCGATGTTATATTAGTTTCTACGTTTCCTGACGCTTCAACGTTTCCAACCAGCTTTAGGTATGGAGGAGAGACAAATGCAACAGACTGCAGCGTGAATGTACAATCCAACTACAGTCCAAGTATTATTAATCTTGATAAAGCTAAGGTTGTCGGTACCGCCGGATAAAAATTCCACTTATTGTCAGTCCTGCCATTCATTGTGCAACAGGTCTTATTCTGTTAGACAATGGTTGTTTTCAAGGTTGGAAGGAGTACGTGACCATAGTTGTAGGTCATAGATGAGAACTGGATGGATGAGAACTGCTGCCCCGCTAGGCAGTTTTGACAGCACTTTGAACGTTGAAACATTTCATATAACTTTCATGGGCACACCAGTTAAGCAATCTGACATCATTCCGTATGACTGAATTTGGAAAGAGGTATCAGGCTTGAGGTACTCGATCGATGAAGCTCACCATCAGTAATGTGTTCTATCGACAGGAGTGAGCGGTGAACTTCCATTCTCCGGACTGTGAGTCGTGAGTGTGGACTCGGTCTAGCAGCTTTGAGCCAGTTCAACCACTCACTTGTAGTTGCTTGCGCACAGTACTCAGATTGTTCATTCGAATTTATGAGAGACGAAAGTTGTCTTGTCTTCCCGCCAGTCCCATCGACAGAAATCTGAGTTGGTAAGAAATTCCCACTTCCACTGGGTTGATCAATCAATTTCTGTACTGACCATTGCTTTAGTGAACTTCTCCTACCTGGTGTGTCCACAGCTCCCTACAAGTTTACAGCAACCACTTAAAATGCATCCACAAATGATTTGGAGAAAATGCTGGCGATACCCGACAAATTAGGTTGGTTGTGTTGTTGAGTTCTTTCTCCCGTAAAAGCTGAATGAATTCAGCACTGGCTTCCGGTCATTTTGTGAGATAACTCAACCCCCATTTTGTAGGAGACCAATGAATTTCGACGTACAACGTCAGCCTCGGTCTCTATGATCTATATAAAGTTCTGAGCTCATAAATGGTGTTTTATGAGGAAGCAATCACCCGTGTAACTGTCCAACATGTCCAAATTTCTTGAGAGATCCGAATATAAGCTTGCCTACATCCAAATCCTAATGTACACATCACAAGTCAAACTACACAGCACGGGAAATCTTGTCTTATATTTGTTAGGCTCCAGTTCGTCACGAGTTACTTATCTACCAGCTAGAAGTTATGAACTTTGTGCGTTTACAAAACTGGAAAACACCCTTAAGAACTAGTCTATTATTCACGTTCCATTTACCAGTTCAGCAAAGAGATATCCAATAGTTTCGTAGACTTCATGATGCTATATTCCCGTTCCAACTGTTTATCTGCAGGAGTTAGTTTGAGAAACGAAACCAACATTACTTCCGGGTTCCCTGAGGTGAATCAATCAGCAATCATGATTCATGTTTCATCTGCAAGCACACGGTTAGATGTGGCACTGAACGATCGTGTCGAGATAACGACTAGAAAACAGCACAAATCTCAGCATTCGGAATTCTCGCTGTGTTTTCTTCGTACAGCATGGTTTACTGAAGAAGTGAAGATGCTGCCCAGTCCACAGCAGTTCTGGGTATGCTACTCGCCTAATTATTCTATCGGTTTTCCGGACTGGTAGCAAATTCAGGAATGTCTGTGAACTTTATAGGAAAATTGTCAACACGATCGTGGTCTTTCAGCAACCGTGAACACGTTATCTAAGTACCTCACAAATAGAGCATTCTGATTGGCCGTCTTTGAGGCTTATTTCTTCAGGGCTGCATAATACACATCCGAGTAATTGTGATTCTAGTGCATTCTTATATTTTCCGCATGCGAAGACAAAAATATCGTAAATGAGTTTCCGCATAGAGGTGGGTCAGGTTTGATCACTGTGTGTTTGGGGAAACACAAATTCATTCGAAACTCAAACAATATACATGTCTACGTGTATAGATGGTATGGAACTTCCATCGATTCATTACTCACCACGAAAACTAAGTACTCATTCTTTGTGCACCGTTGATCGCTTCACCGTACTTACTTGGCAGCATGAATTTCCCTAGGACAGAGAGAAGCTTGGTCTTCTCAGTAAACTTCCGACGTACGTGTGACTGAGCAGATCAGCCGAGTGATCTATTGTATACGGATCCCCTAGGACTAAAGAAAACTTGGGAGTGTATTTATTCTGTCACTGGAAGTTCGTTCACTTCTTGTTTGCCCTTCCTCGCTGGATAAATTTGCATAAAACAATAAAGCGGTAGTGGACGAACTTCCATTGCCAAAATGAATCGATGAGGTAGAGAACTTGACTTCCCAAGTGCCGCTGATCGATTTCGTCAACACCGGCGACCAACTGGATGACAGTGTGTGACGCTTGATTAATGGTGCTTCATTGTACTCCAGCGTATTTTGGAGTTACCGCGGCATAGTAACATCGTGGAAGAACTGGCGGCGTCCACCACGTTAGTTGTTGCGCTGAGTCGGATCACCATCATTCTATGTCCACTATCTCACCATTTGGATCACCATAGTTCCAGGCCGTGTTGACCAGGTGGCACTGTGTTTCACGTCAATCATCCCTCATCTACCAGGTCGTTTACCCTGCTTGGTTGTCAAGCCCAACAACTAATGCAAATCAGTTTGGTTACTTGATATTTGATAGTAGTCAGATATTTCCTCACTAAATACGTACATCATTTCTTTCAGGTTGGTGAACATTAACACTAAGTGTGGTTGTCATATTTTCAACCAGGCACACCACTGTAGCGTTCTGTACAGCATTTTGTACTTTATAATTTTTCTTATTCGCTCTTCTCGCCTTTGTCTAACACACAGTACAGTCATGTTTAAGCCAAGCTAATCGATTGATTCGAAAATCAATAATTCAAAATCTACTTCCGAGGTCGTGAGCCGTGCGTCTTCTCTGCGTTCTGTGTCGCTCGTGTACAGGTTTCGGGAGGGTTAAATACTAACGGGGCCAACCATCTGTTTTCAGCGGAAATGTCTTAGGAATAACGTTACGGATCGTTTCCGTCGGATATTTCATTCCGTGTAGTGGGATTTCTAAACTAACACACCTTCACGAACTACTGTGAGTCAAAGTTAGCACATCCGAACCGTACACAGAACGGATGTGTGAAAATATATTGTGCGTTATGCTGACGTTCATTATCAAGTAAATCCTTGGTTAAGCCACAACGAGTTAAAAACCAAAGAGTTATCGGTTTCGCAACGTTTCGACCCTCTCGGAGAGCCTTTATCAGAACGATACAGTAACACAAAGACAACAAAATGTTTAACAAACTCCTTTCGTTGGTTAAACAAAGAGGCGACTGATCAACATCAGCCACACGAGATACCATCATCCCACTGTGAGTCATTTCATTTTGGTTTTTTACCACATTTTGGCTCCGCGTTCATGCTCGAGTAATTTGACAGTGTTTAGGTCAACTACACCACCGCCACATGTTCACAGTGTGGCCAATTTGTCTGCTTTCTTCTCTACGGTTGTCTCTAACCAACTCTTCATTACACTGGTCGTTAATACTAGCCTGACGGGTGCCCCGCTCCTTTACGCTACAAGCTGGAGCGACTTGACTCAACACGCGTTCGGTGGTAATGAATGAGCTGCATCAAGGAAACTTCGTGCTCCATTTCCACATGTTTGACAAGCAGTCGATTCCCCCCAAAAATAACTTCACAAAATACCAACAGATATGTCTATTTCACGTTGCTTAATTATGTTTTGTGCTGAAGCAAAATGTGCAATCGNGGGGCTGGCAACAAATAGAATAGGAACGTGATAACTGCTGTCGATTGTGGATAATATTCAATTTGTGTGAAAACCAAACCCATTGGTACCATGCCTCATCAGTCGAAGCTTTTTCTGAAATGTCGATACATTCTGTCCGCTAGTAGCAGTTGAACGACAGAAAACATTTCTATTCAGCTCCTCGTTTTTTATGTACGCATCCATATGAATATTACCGTATAATGGTATTTTGATACCTTACAGAATATCGGTAGATAAACTGGGTCGACATTCAAGTCTGATGTAGCTGATTGTCTCTGATGTTCATTACTGACCGAGTCTCAGAAATCCGATGGATTGTGAGGAGTAATCTGCAAATACAGTGCTAACTACTTTCAACATGACAACTGACCCATACTTACGTAATCAACGGACGTCGGTCGGCTGTTGTGTGGCCGAACTGGCATCATTCTCTCTATACGCTGTTGTCCCCGATCCCTGCCTGTCAGACTATCAGTGATCCTGACGCAGTGCCCACCAGAAATCAGATCAGCATGATTGCGATCGAACGCAACGAATGCAGTGTGGCATATAACTGTGTTGTTAGGATTGGGAAACGATATGGATATATCAGGTGAAACTTAAACTGGGAAACGCGCGTAGCACGTTTCTAAAACCGCCATCACTCACTGCTTTCTCTGTTGGGTTGCAAAGTCCGCGGTTTGCTCTGTCTCCAAACAATTGGTCTCAACTTTGGACAGACCAACCTACTGGACCGTGACGCAATGCCCGTTACCGTTTCCTAACCCCTCCTTACTCTCGTACTAGTCGTACGTGTTTCCAATAGACGGATATTGGCGAACTCTGGTTCTTCATCTCAGTGGGTAGATTACACCTACAATACATGTGTTCACGCGGCGTATATATTACTTTGTACCATTGCTGTAGTGAAATGGGCACCGAGATTATGATCGATATGAGCAAACTTCCGAAAACAAATTTCTGGGATCCGAGCTGTTCCTTAAATATAACGGAATATTTCTCTGATACTGTCCTTCTTGATATCACTGCACCAGTTGGACGTTTTCATCCCCAAACTGAGAGACCGCAGAATGCAACACTCTTGATCAGTCTCTCTAGGAATGTCCTCGCAGGGGACCACTCAATTACAAACAGTCAAGATATCCTGTCTGCCAACAGTTGCGAACCACGTCCGGCTGCTTCGTAGTTTTGCCCATGGAATTACGGAGCTTTGTTCTTTTTGTTCATGTCATTTTGACGGATAGCTTCAAAACGTAACCTCAGCTGAGGTTATACGCTTGAATGGTCACCATGGCAACTAAGGGTAGTATACAACACTTTTCCAACAACCTGAACAACAATCCGGAATGCCAACTGGGTGCATGATTTTTTTCATTCTAACTGTAATCTGTTACATTTAACCAGCTGAACTGGTGATTGGCAGTTTTAAAGTCTAGGTATCCACAAGTGATATCCTGAGCTTAAAAGACTGTGTAAGTTTACTCCCATTGTTACCAGGTCCCATCAGTCAAATCGCTGTCTGAAATGTCGATTCATTCTGTCTGCTAGTAGCGGTTGGAAGACTGAAAATATTTCTATTCACCTCCTCGTTTATATGTATGCCTCCATATGAATATTACCGTATAATGCCATTTTGATAAGTTACACAATACCGGTAGATAATCTGGGTCGACATTCATGTAAATGTCACTACCGGTGGGACCAACCCGCATTAGCGCGTAAGTCGAAATATATGTTTACATGTAGTGAAACTTCTATGTACACAATAAAATGCATCAGAAAGTGTGACTGCGCACGCGGTTATCTCATCCCTAAAAGACAATAATGAATCCAACCTGGAACCAATCTTCTTGTGTTGCATATATTGAAAAATTGGGAATGTTTCCTGAATAAGACGAGGTTCTGTTCTATTGCGGTGTAGTTAACCACAAGTGGTGGAACACGGTCTCATGGAGGTTGGTTGTATAATTGACGCAGATTCCGACTGAAGCATAGAGGTATGTAAACGGAGTGCGGTTAATTGCCAAATGCAAATGGCCATCACTTACAATGAGAAGATGGATGGAGTTAATGGGTGTATTTGCGATCATTTTGACTATACTGATTGTAAGTTTACACAACGCGTTTTACGCCGGTCACAATCTTCAGTGCAGATATAAACACTGAATAACGTTTCTAATGATAGGTCACAGCTGGTTCATCGCCAGGACTCTGTGTTTCTAAAAAATGTACGACTATGTGGAACATTACAATGGTTCCATCAGTCCTACAATGGTTAGGCATGCAAACTGATTAATCATTGGGATAGTAATCGACCTCCACATGTTTACAGCTCGTACATTGGATGTCCGTAAGCTTACACTCAGATCGCGCAAGAAATTTGGACGTGTTCGCCAGTTAAATGGGTGATTGCTTCCCAATAAACACCATTGATGAACTGAAAATTGTACAAAGTTAGTAGAGCTGGACGCAGATGTTGCAGTTCGAAATTGATTGGTCTCCTACAAAATGGGGGTTGAGTTATCTCACAAAATGACCGGAAGCCAGTGCTGAATTCATTCAGCTTTTACGGGAGAAAGAACTCAACAACACAACCAACCTAATTTGTCGGGTATCGCCAGCATTTTCTCCAAATCATTTGTGGATGCATTTTAAGTGGTTGCTGTAAACTTGTAGGGAGCTGTGGACACACCAGGTAGGAGAAGTTCACTGAAGTAATGGTCAGTACAGAAATTGATTGATCAACCCAGTGGAATTGGGAATTTCTTACCAACTCCGATTTCTGTCGATGGGACTGGCGGGCAGACAAGACAAATTTCGTCTCTCATAAATTCGAACGAAACAATCTAAGTACTGTGCGCAAGCAACTACAAATGAGTAGTTGAGCTGGCTCGAAGCTGCTAGACCGAGTTCACACTCACCGCTCACAGTCCGGAGAATGGAAGTTCACCGCTCACTCCTGTCGATAGAACACATTACTGATGGTGAGCTTTATCGATCGAGTACCTCAAGATTGATATCTCCTGTCAAATTCAGTCATCCGAACAGACGTCTGATTGCTAAACTGGTGTGCGCATGAAAGTTATATGAAATGTTTCAACGTTCAAAATGCTGTCGAAACTGCCTAGCGGGGCAGCAGTTGTTATTCGTTTTCAGTATGCTCTCCATGAGCCACAAATATGGTCACGTACTTCTTCAAACCTTGAAAATAACCATTGTATAACGGAATAATTTTTGTGAACATCTCGATTCACCGACTATCCAAACCTCGACACAACAGACGATCTGGCGAACTGTCAACCCAAATATCGTGTTAATCGCTAACTCATTTGTTCCGTATTCCACCAATTAACATACAGTTTATGATNGAACCAATCTTCTTGTGTTGCATATATTGAAAAATTGAGAATGTTTCCTAAATAAGACGAGGTTCTGTTCTATTGTGGTGTAGTTAACCACAAGTGGTGGAACACGGTCTCATGGAGGTTGGTTGTATAATTGACCCAGATTCCGACAGAATCATAGAGGTATGCAAACGGAGTGCGGTTAAGTGCCAAATGCAAATGACCATCACTTACAATGAGAAGATGACTGGGGTTAATGCGTGTATTTGCGATCAGTTTAACTATGCTGATTGTAAGTTTACACAACGCGTTTTACGTCGGTCACAATCTTCAGTGCAGATATAAACACTGAATAAACGTTCTTAATGATAGGTCACAGCTGGTTAATCACCAGGACTCTGTGTTTCTGAAGAATGTACATGACTGCGTAAAATATAACAACAATCTAACAGTCTTTCAATGTTAAGGCATACTGGCTGATTAACCACTGGGATAGTGATAGGCATTCACATTTCCATCAATCTTAAATTCACAATGTAGAACGTAATTTCAGAAAATGTGATCCAACTTCGTACTCAGCTTCGAATTTGCGGCTGTTTTGCGCTCCCTCTATCGCATGTGGAACATTTGGGTCATCTGGTTGGTATGAACTCCAAAACTCCCGTCAACTTCACTTCATTAACCAAGTGCGTTGCAATTGGCATGAGGGTAAACAATCTAGAAGCCACTTGCCTGAGTCATTCATTTTCCGTTGGCAAACTACTGTGTTTGCACCTGGGCTAGTCACATGTTGACCTCAGATGAACCGTGAACCTATACATCCTATTGGTAGACTATTTGTACACCGCATGATGAACACACAAACATGTGCCAGTTGATGACTACCTTGATTGGCACTTGTACAAGTTGAGGTAGTTGAGGTGGTCATCAATTGGCACTGAGATAGGTTCAGCAGAAATTACACGAGCCTTCTGCAAGCTCGCGACCAGATGCGTTGTAAGCGGTTCATAAACATTTGTGATTGGATTCCATCGGTTACTCGGCCACATTCAAATCGCCGCGTTCCCATGTCTTTTCCAGTGAGCTTAAGGAGCGACAATAGTCTGACTGTCTGCTTAACCGCATACCTAGTCAAACGTGGCGTGTGCATGTGTGCACTACTGGCCGGTCGAGCTGCAGCTGTCATGTTTGTGGTCATCCAGTCGCTCCAAGAAGGCGCCAGGAAAGTGCTCACTTATCCCAGTTATTAATGCCTCCAGATTAGTTGCCTTCATTCTAGCAAAGTTATTCGGAGAAAATAAATGATGTGGGCGTGCCAGTACCTTGTAACTTTACGGACTAACGAATATTTTCATCGTCTACTAAGTACATGTATATATATGCATATGTATATACCAAAGCTTGGAAGTTCATAGAGGTATCCATAGTACACCTTCAATGAACAGACAACTGCATTAGGTACGAACAAGTTAACTATGTGTAGTTTTCTGTTTGTCTTAACAAACGATCTCGTCGTCTGACAAATCACACGCTCTTCTGCTAGGTCATGGTGACATTCTACCCTCCCACCAATGTTAGTGTTTCGATTGATACTTAGTCCAAACTTATCTCAATGTATATAGTCCTAATCCTGTCTAGAACACATTAGTAGGTCCAAGTACACTGAAATGCGCCCTGCGTATTATTGTAAATGACCTCCTCTCCAGCTTGAGCATTAATATTGCCGTTTATCTGGTTACCCGTTCGATAGGTCAGCTGCTGATACTGAGTAGAACCAGTGAGGAAGAATTTGGACCATCGAAAGTTTTATGTATAATGCAGTGACATAGCAGTGACCCGGGGTTTCAAACCCACAATCGCGAGACAGGACAATGCTAAACTACCCACCACACCAACAGAATTTAGACGTGTCCAGTGTTAATCTTATTCCCCCCAACACAACTCCCCTACTGACATGATGAAATTCGATTTGTTATTTCAACGAATGTGGATGGTGGTTCGTCTCGCATTACATTATTTAACCCGTTTTCCATTTTGAGGCTGATTGGTGAATCATTTGCTATGAACTATCGATCGAAGCAAAAGCTCCGTTCTACTGAGCCTAGGCCCGAAATTCGATTGCACATTTTGCTTCAGCACAAAACATAATTAAGCGACGAGAAATAGACATATATATTAGTGTCTTGTGAAATTATTTTCAGGGGGAATCGGCTGCTTGTCAAACATGTGGAACTGGAGCACGAAGTTCCCTTGATGCAGCTCATTAATTACCACCTTGGAAATGGAGCACGAAGTTTCCTTGATGCAGCTCATTCATTACCACCGAACGCGTGTTGAGTCAAGTCGCTCCAGCTTGTAGCGTAAAGGAGCGGGGCACCCGTCAGGCTAGTATTAACGACCAGTGTAATGAAGAGTTGGTTAGAGACAACCGTAGAGAAGAAAGCAGACAAATTGGCCACACTGTGAACATGTGGCGGTGGTGTAGTTGACCTAAACACTGTCAAATTACTCGAGCATGAACGCGGAGCCAAAATGTGGTAAAAAACCAAAATGAAATGACTCACAGTGGGATGATGGTATCTCGTGTGGCTGATGTTGATCAGTCGCCTCTTTGTTTAACCAACGAAAGGAGTTTGTTAAACATTTTGTTGTCTTTGTGTTACTGTATCGTTCTGATAAAGGCTCTCCGAGAGGGTCGAAACGTTGCGAAACCGATAACTCTTTGGTTTTTAACTCGTTGTGGCTTAACCAAGGATTTACTTGATAATGAACGTCAGCATAACGCACAATATATTTTCACACATCCGTTCTGTGTACGGTTCGGATGTGCTAACTTTGACTCACAGTAGTTCGTGAAGGTGTGTTAGTTTAGAAATCCCACTACACGGAATGAAATATCCGACGGAAACGATCCGTAACGTTATTCCTAAGACATTTCCGCTGAAAACAGATGGTTGGCCCCGTTAGTATTTAACCCTCCCGAAACCTGTACACGAGCGACACAGAACGCAGAGAAGACGCACGGCTCACGACCTCGGAAGTAGATTTTGAATTATTGATTTTCGAATCAATCGATTAGCTTGGCTTAAACATGACTGTACTGTGTGTTAGACAAAGGCGAGAAGAGCGAATAAGAAAAATTATAAAGTACAAAATGCTGTACAGAACGCTACAGTGGTGTGCCTGGTTGAAAATATGACAACCACACTTAGTGTTAATGTTCACCAACCTGAAAGAAATGATGTACGTATTTAGTGAGGAAATATCTGACTACTATCAAATATCAAGTAACCAAACTGATTTGCATTAGTTGTTGGGCTTGACAACCAAGCAGGGTAAACGACCTGGTAGATGAGGGATGATTGACGTGAAACACAGTGCCACCTGGTCAACACGGCCTGGAACTATGGTGATCCAAATGGTGAGATAGTGGACATAGAATGATGGTGATCCGACTCAGCGCAACAACTAACGTGGTGGACGCCGCCAGTTCTTCCACGATGTTACTATGCCGCGGTAACTCCAAAATACGCTGGAGTACAATGAAGCACCATTAATCAAGCGTCACACACTGTCATCCAGTTGGTCGCCGGTGTTGACGAAATCGATCAGCGGCACTTGGGAAGTCAAGTTCTCTACCTCATCGATTCATTTTGGCAATGGAAGTTCGTCCACTACCGCTTTATTGTTTTATGCAAATTTATCCAGCGAGGAAGGGCAAACAAGAAGTGAACGAACTTCCAGTGACAGAATAAATACACTCCCAAGTTTTCTTTAGTCCTAGGGGATCCGTATACAATAGATCACTCGGCTGATCTGCTCAGTCACACGTACGTCGGAAGTTTACTGAGAAGACCAAGCTTCTCTCTGTCCTAGGGAAATTCATGCTGCCAAGTAAGTACGGTGAAGCGATCAACGGTGCACAAAGAATGAGTACTTAGTTTTCGTGGTGAGTAATGAATCGATGGAAGTTCCATACCATCTATACACGTAGACATGTATATTGTTTGAGTTTCGAATGAATTTGTGTTTCCCCAAACACACAGTGATCAAACCTGACCCACCTCTATGCGGAAACTCATTTACGATATTTTTGTCTTCGCATGCGGAAAATATAAGAATGCACTAGAATCACAATTACTCGGATGTGTATTATGCAGCCCTGAAGAAATAAGCCTCAAAGACGGCCAATCAGAATGCTCTATTTGTGAGGTACTTAGATAACGTGTTCACGGTTGCTGAAAGACCACGATCGTGTTGACAATTTTCCTATAAAGTTCACAGACATTCCTGAATTTGCTACCAGTCCGGAAAACCGATAGAATAATTAGGCGAGTAGCATACCCAGAACTGCTGTGGACTGGGCAGCATCTTCACTTCTTCAGTAAACCATGCTGTACGAAGAAAACACAGCGAGAATTCCGAATGCTGAGATTTGTGCTGTTTTCTAGTCGTTATCTCGACACGATCGTTCAGTGCCACATCTAACCGTGTGCTTGCAGATGAAACATGAATCATGATTGCTGATTGATTCACCTCAGGGAACCCGGAAGTAATGTTGGTTTCGTTTCTCAAACTAACTCCTGCAGATAAACAGTTGGAACGGGAATATAGCATCATGAAGTCTACGAAACTATTGGATATCTCTTTGCTGAACTGGTAAATGGAACGTGAATAATAGACTAGTTCTTAAGGGTGTTTTCCAGTTTTGTAAACGCACAAAGTTCATAACTTCTAGCTGGTAGATAAGTAACTCGTGACGAACTGGAGCCTAACAAATATAAGACAAGATTTCCCGTGCTGTGTAGTTTGACTTGTGATGTGTACATTAGGATTTGGATGTAGGCAAGCTTATATTCGGATCTCTCAAGAAATTTGGACATGTTGGACAGTTACACGGGTGATTGCTTCCTCATAAAACACCATTTATGAGCTCAGAACTTTATATAGATCATAGAGACCGAGGCTGACGTTGTACGTCGAAATTCATTGGTCTCCTACAAAATGGGGGTTGAGTTATCTCACAAAATGACCGGAAGCCAGTGCTGAATTCATTCAGCTTTTACGGGAGAAAGAACTCAACAACACAACCAACCTAATTTGTCGGGTATCGCCAGCATTTTCTCCAAATCATTTGTGGATGCATTTTAAGTGGTTGCTGTAAACTTGTAGGGAGCTGTGGACACACCAGGTAGGAGAAGTTCACTAAAGCAATGGTCAGTACAGAAATTGATTGATCAACCCAGTGGAAGTGGGAATTTCTTACCAACTCAGATTTCTGTCGATGGGACTGGCGGGAAGACAAGACAACTTTCGTCTCTCAT
>QNGE01007370.1:0-23596 GCA_008508345.1 Paragonimus westermani | reverse complement strand
TAATCACCATCATCCTGGTTGTCAACTATGTAAAAGTAGAAGCAATCTGCCGCATAATGACTTCAAACAGGTTTGAAGTAAGAGTGAAGGGGTGTCTGAATTGACTTCCGGAATAGTCAAGTCAATAGCGGCGATCCATCCTGCTCACTTAGCCTGATGAGGATTAAACACAGAAAACAAGACGCCGCCCAAGGGTTGTAGGATATAGATGGAGATTGGAGGTAAAAGTATCGCCTTGGTATTAGAAAGCTCATTACCAGCGCAGTAGGATTGGTTGTTGCTGTACTCTCAGTTCACAGATTATCTCGCAGCAACAAATGTTATTTAGTGAACGAGTATTCCAGAAATCGTTGTACGGTTAAGTAAAGTGCCTAAAATCCACACCACCGAAGCATTGCTGATTTGCATGTGTTCTGACAACCAAGGACGGATCCCATTTTTCCAGACGATCTGGGTCAAAGCAGTCCTCTGGTGATCTAAAATCCATAGTCTAACCTGGAAGGCTTACCTGGATTACATTCTGATATTACACCATTTGACCATCAGCATTTAGCTCACCGGATTTGAGCCGCCCGCACAGTAATTGTTTCTGAATCTTCTCGTCCATCATTCTACCGACGTATCCTAGACAACGAAGTTGGCTGAGAATCAAGCTGACCTCAGCCTCGTCCGTGTTTGCTCGTTGGAGCACCTCAGTGTTCGGAAACGTCTCACTTAAATTGACGGACATACACCCATATTCAAACATATTCAAGCACTGTCCATAGTGCTTCGCAGCTCACAGAATCAAACCACTCGGTAAAATCCACAGAGGACATACAGCGGCACTCCTCTTGAATATGTCGAGTATCAACCATCCTGTGGATCGTACGACGACTCACCCGAATTCCACACTGCTACCGGGGAACTTTCTCCTCCAAAACCTATCCACTCAGTCGGTTCAACATGATTCTTTATCTGAACTCTCCAGTCCAGATCAGTAAGCTGAGGCCCCGACAACTCTCACAACTTTGCTTGTTCCTCTCAACCAAAAACATAGGTACAATCAGGACATTCTTGTGGGACGGACTCATTTCGGCAGATGGAGTGAGTCAACTGATGCAAACCACATTCCAAACCTGGGTCAGCATGCTTTACAAGTTGCTCTGGCAACTCGTTGCCATCTGCAACTTCCCCGTTACGACCGTCCTCTACACCGCTGACAAAGCCAGGGTGGGAGCAAGTGACTCACGAAGGTTGTTGTGACTGCCTATTTGCAGCCACCTATTCAGTGTTAGACGGACAGTTTAGTAGGCTGTCAGCGTGCTAGGGCGAGTCTCTCGCTATGACTCCCGTTGTGTGCACATGTGGCTGTCGCCTCACCCACTCAGCGCATTTTACGCATCAAACCGTTTGGTCTGAGTGTTGCACACTACCCCAACTCAACACGCTCATCCGAAAGCACGTGTGCCCGCGGCCATCGTCTGCGCCTCCAGCCAATCAGAGTGCTACAGCTGGATGCGACCCGAAGCGATTGAGGCACAAACACGCATAATTCGTCTGAACCCCGATCGGATCGAAAAACAAAGGCACACGTGAACAGGGCAGCACACCGGACCGATCAGTGCTGCTACCACACTAATCTTGAACACCACATCCATGGTATTGACTTCACCATTCCATTGTTCATCCTTCAGATATCGCCAGTCGTTGATCGGTTGGTGTGTTAAGAGCTGCACTGCACGCGAAAACACCGGGTCCCCTCCAACCGGTGTTTTAGTAGGTTGACTGGATGGTCCGAAATTCATGTGGACCAAGTCGTGCAACTCTGTGGTGGTGCAGGTGGTCAGCCTAGTCCGATATCAACTCACTTTGCTCCATCCACCAGTCATCACTGGCCCCGTGACTTCCCTTGGCAATTTAAAACCGACCGTCTCGGTGTGTTCATTGTCTGAGTCCATTGTGGAAACAACAGACGCCATATTCTTCTCGTATCGAAATGGAGACAACCACATCGCTGTCATCGAATCAGTCCGGGCGTTTCTGGAGCTGAATGTACCCACCGACTCGATGGTTGTTGCTGTTGAGATCTGTTCCTTGAGCTGCTGTCACATACCGTCAGGAGTAACGACTGCGAGGACGCGTTTCAGACAGACGATAACTGCACGCTGAAATAACGTCCCCGTTCTTGAGTTCTGCACTCGTTTATCATCCAATTTTCGCCGTTGTCAAGCCAATCCACAATAAACAGGCTCGCGAACATGTCTGGACAATTTGGCACTGACTAGTCTATGATCCGTACCATAATCAGCACCACATCCCACTCACGTGATACGCACTTCACGTGTGTCGTGCTGTCGCATGATCACGTGAATCAGGTGAAAGCGGCGATTGCTTCGTTGGTGAGTTCATGTGGTAAAACGGCATCCGCCAAACCACAGTCGGGTGTTCGTGATAAGCAATTGGTGAATAGCACTCAGACGGACACCGCAGACGATCACTGTTCCCGTTGTCTGAACCAACATCGTGGTGTCCGAGAACTCCTTGTCAGGCTGCTGAGTAATGCCGAACTCGCGCGTCGAAGTCATCCATAACGAACAGCCGGTCACTCACCGGTGTCGGGCGGATTGTGGTGGGCGGCTGATTATAGGAATGGTCTATTGTATTCGGTGTGACACATGGTTGAACCATGAACGCTAAGAGCCGTAGTTGACTTATGTCGACCGAGTCGCAGGCGTATGGACATGATTCGAGGGCTGATGTCGTGTGGTTGGCTTATCATATAAGGTTCGATGTGGTCGGTGACTGCAAAATAAACACCGTGCATCTCAGCGCCTCCNCTATTGTATTTGGTGTGACACATGGTCGAACCATAAACGCTAAGAGCCGTAGTTGACTTATGTCGACCGAGTCGCAGGCGTATGGACATGATTCGAGGGCTGATATCGTGCGGTTGGCTTATCATATAAGGTTTGATGTGGTCGGTGACTGCAAAATAAACACCGTGCATCTCAGCGCCTCCAATCGGCCAACCTGTCCACGGACATACAGACAACGTCCTGCATTCAATGGCATATCTCAGATTGACATGTTGGATCGCAGCTTGAGTCTCTGACCGGGAGGCTTGCCCTGTGGAACAAGAAGAAACAGGCTTTCCCTGAGGTCCCACACCAGGAGCTTCTGATTCAAAAGCCTGACCGTGAAGTAACAGGAATTGGACGTCTCTTGTGGGACCTCATCAACGACTCAAAAATCTGACTTACTCGGCAGTGAGGGGCTAATCTATCTCGAGGTCGCAATGAATGGGGCTTTGATAACTCATCCTGATTGTTGTTGCGCGGAGTAGGCGTATTGTAAACTTTGTCGAGCTTCCGACAACAAGCGTGGGTTCTTCGACTCTGCAAATTAATACACTGGCGTTCACCGTGAACCGTTGGGTGATCAGAGTGCTCTTTGTTTGGGTGTGCATTTTCTAATCTCCATCTTCTGTACACGGAAGACGGCTATGATGCGACTAACAAATACAGAAGTGCTGTAGACTGGTAAATTCGTGCCTCACTGCCTAAGAACTCGCACGCAGTCAGTAGTGTGGCGTATAGATGTATGAGGTTAGCTGCTTTTTTGTCTGGCTGCTTCACTTTGGTTCATCTGATATGGTTAAACCTGGAAGGGTTGAAGTCTTATTCAGCACAGCCGTACGGATTGAAACATCATTCATGTCTGACCACCGCACTAAGGTAGCTGGAAAGTCAGAAAACATTCGCACACACACACGGGTTCGCGACGGATTATTCACTGAGCCAGTCAAACATTTAAAAAACCGAGGCACACTGGATAGTGAGGCAGGTGGGGCAAAAATCCCGATCGATGCTGCTGACTTGAGATATCTTCAAAGCTAGCCGGAGCTTGGGTAACTGTTGGAGCAGAAGTGTTCTTCATTACTGCGGAAATTTTGAGGTACAGGTAACTTGGTTTGCTTGTCGGTTTTCACTCGTAACACGGAAGCTTTGTCAGATCGAACTTCTATGTGAGAAGTGAAGCGTTACCAATGAATCAAACTGACTTTTGTTTACAAGCTGTTCTAGAGCTATGACTTCTCAATCGGTCTGATGCACAATCGAACTATAAATATTCGTTTGTAATGGCTAAGTAGGGATCCAGGCGAGCTCTACGAAACTAGGTTAACGTTACTGGTTTTGATACAATTCAGTATGGTATGATGTGAGCGACTACACATTCATCTCAACATCATTTTGATATGTTTGCAACCGCACTGAGTGATTTTCTTTAGAATCAATGTTTTGCTGCGATGCCGCAAGGTAGAACTGATAAGCCTGCAGGTGGCGAAAACTCAATGGGTAGTGACTCGTAGTTAATTGTGTACTCCACGAAATTATGTATGTTGTGCCAGTATAAAACAACCCTTTCCTTTATCCAGTGCAATTAAATCATTGAGGATGCTAACACATTGGCAAGAAGTAAATAAACACTGAATGTTTGAACCGATTCTCATAAAAACTACTGTTTCGCGTTTACATTGAGTGAGAAAACAATTATTCAGAATTTTCTGAAGGATGAGAATCGAAGTAGTCACTCAACACTGAAGTTTGAAGTAGACAACTCCCGGGGATTTTGTTATGCCGCACTCATCTGTCTAAACCGGTCCCCCCAGCGATGCAATACATGACCTGCGACCGCCTAACCACCCAAGCTCCCTTTTTTCCCAGTTCCCACAAGCATGGTCCCAGATTCCATTGTGTCGACTGCACGTCCAACGTCGTGCCATGACTACGGCCATGAGACGAACGCATAAACTTAACCTAGTGCTTCTAAGCTGATAACTCCTGCTGCGTCTTGCCGCATGTACGTATCGTGTCGAATGCAACTAGACGAAACGCATCATGCTTCACTTAGCATGTAACCGAAGAATGTAACTAGTTGATATCAACAGTCGGTTCAACTGGTTTTCTAGTCAAGCGTGCAGGTCTTTATGGGACAGTTTGTGTTGAACTCACATCTAACCATTCAGGAAAGTTGCTGCTGTCCGTACCAGGTGCTAGGTTATTTCTGCTTTGACAGAATGACGGATAACCACTTGAACAGAGCGGTGTTATGCTAAAGTGGTTCGCTGAATGTTATGCCCACCGAATCGTACGCTGCAAACTTTGGTTTGACCTGCTTCATTCTGAAATTCTGTTCTAGTTAAAGTCTAATTAGAGCACACGCACTTGCGTCTGGGTATGGATGCCACTCTCCATTTCAAATACCCAAGACTTGTGTTTCCAACACTGGTTAGTTCATCTCTTGGGAATAAAATAGTAGATCTGAAAGGGTCATAAAATACACTCCGCTACTAACTCAGAGTAATTTTTTCGACATGACACATGGATTCACAATTTGACACCTGTAGTTTCTATGTGTTCAGTCATCCACTGCTTACACCGAGTGTGTTAGCAACTAAATTGGACTCCGCTCCAAATCACAAGTGCGGATAACTATCGCTATTGCATACGGTGTCGGTAGTTGATCGATTTTCGACACAGTTTAGCTTGGTTCGACCGACCAATGCAAAGTTGAGTGGTAGGAGGTTGTAGTAGTAGATTACCGAATAACTGTAGGTGCACAGAAGTCTGAAGAGTTCGATCGTATGTTATCAGATGTTCGATGAGCGTTTCTCTGGTGGCGGTCGTCCAACGAAAAATACACCACAGATGACCAAGGGCTGTTGAGAATGAAAGTGGCGGGTTCTTTTGGGTATTGATCCAGGCTATACAAAAGGTAAAAACACTCGACTGCTATACAAACTCTTCAGCGTCGAATGAATACTAATTTTTCCAAACATGATAAGCGTTGCGTAAATCTAACCATTGTTTTTCTAGTTTGTCTGTGAAGTAAATACAGCTGACGAAGTGCAGCAGGGCAATCTGTAAAGAGGCTGTGCAGCTGATGACAACTTACTTTCATATACGGTTCGGTTGTTTGTTTGCAAGGTGTAAGCCTGTTGATTTTGGATTTTTGTGTAAAGACATTGAGGCTTTTGACAGCTAGATCCCCTTCTTTCCTTCAGGTTTGTATGGCTGTTAGGCATAATCGCGTATCACTGAATTATTGCCGTCTTTGATGATGGTAAAGATATCGACGAGCCCCACTGCGCATATAACTGAGCGTGGATTATTTTCTTCTTGATAAACGGCCCTTACAACCGCCCTGCTAGAAGTAATAACCAAAGTACGAACGCCTTCTGTCAGCTAACAGAGTGAAGTATGATGTAATTAAATGACCTGATTAAGTGGCGGAAATAAGAGATAGCAGCGTTATGAGCCAAGAACATGGATGATGCAAATATTGTTTATTCAAAAGGTAAACACATGGGGTACATGTTTCGACACCACCTGGAACGCAAACACTTATTTGTGCATAACACCAATTTCGGGACGCCGTGGCTGTCAATGTTAAGGTCATGTATGGGAAACATCACTTGCCAGAATGCATCCCAGTGTTCCTTCTCGTACTTTCTCCCGGTTACTTGAATGCCGGAACACATGCCTCCGCTTGGCTGCTGACGAGCAGAATAGTGTGATCGCTTATCTCCGCTACACTGGTTATAGGCCGTATGAAAAGTTTTTCCTCGTTACGTGTTGTGACTATTTGAAACTCGGAACTGACAGAATCAGCAGTCGTGGGAGCAAAAGCATACCGTGGCAATGAAGTTGCTGTGAGGTGGTGTGTCTTATGGACTTATGTGCATTGGGAGCGATACGTTACCGACGAGTCGAAGAAGAGATCCATCGTTAGCTTTAAAACAGTCTAATATGCCGTATGACAGTCAATGAAAACATAGACTAAGGTGGATCCCTAACTGCATGTGAACTGCTTGACTTCCATCAGTAGTTACTGTTGTCAAAAGAGCACAGAAGTGTGATACTTCGGTACTGTTCAGTTTAAGATCGATGGCGAAAAGGGAAACTTCAATCTACCACCTCTTTTCGATGGGAACCAACCAAAAATCTATGTAAACGTGGAGGCTGCTATCACGTGATTAACCGTTGAGCCAGTTAACTAATTTTAAGCCATTTTCATCAAGTGATAAACAGGCGATCTTGTCAGCGATAATCAATAAACATGAAGTGACCTCAAATGTCAATACTTAGTTCTCAGTTCCAGTGGGAAACATCTATTTAGAAGTCTGTTATTTTCAAATCTCAATAGTTGTGTCTATTGTCGCTGACATCAGAAACTTCGTTTCAGGTTTGTATGGGAGCCCACTTTCAGAATTTCCCCGAGTGGGCCTGTACTTCTCCCACGATATACTGAATTTACCGGTCCATCTAATAAAGACAGCCCCTTCGGTTTGAATTTGCTCATCAGACAGATTTGTGCAACGAGATGAACGCGACTGAATGGATGTAACTGAGGATTGAGTAACAGGCTCGCAAATAACCTGATCTCATGAACCAATTGATAGCTGAGACGACGTCATTTCTCATCGTTTGAAATGCATGCGTTCACATGGATCAAAATTACAAAAATGAGCCGAATTCGAAAGCCACTGATTGATGTCTAATTTATAACGTTGACTACCTACAGGTTAAATTTTGCTGAACAGGTTAAGTGGTCTCTACCAGTTCAGATTGATGAAAAACCCCAGTTGTGGGGTTAACATGACTGACACTATGACACATTTGGAGGTAATCGGACAATTCAGATGTTACTTGCAGGCGAATATGGCTGGACGTTTAAATACGACATTCCGATCGTTTCTAAATGTTACATATGCAACGTTGAACAGAATGCTTATTTGGCGGCAAATGACCTTGAGAACTTACTTGCCTTAGGTTGTACTGGCCACAACGCCGGACCGTTTTGGTCGCCTGTACGTGTAATTAAATCAATAGGAGGTGGCGCGTTAACAGGCGTTGCGCGTCTACTCGGGCTACGCGCCGTGTGCGTCTACTACTGCAATGTCGTGTTACTGTTACTAATGTGAGGCCAATTACGTAATGGTCAACGCAGCTGCCTCATGGGAACACGAGTCAGAGTTCAAACACCAGCCGTGGTAAGGATGTACACCACTTACGTAGCACAGTAGGAATGTAAATCGAGTCCAGTACTGGTTTATGAAGGGAGCTGGCTGAACAGTCTGCCGCGTTACGAAACCCCCGGTCAGATGAGAAATGTGTACAATTTTCGGTCTGAGTTGCGTTATCGTTATTCAGGTGAGAGTTGTAGTTTACATGCAAGTTAGTCATCAATATCATCATGTGTAGTATGCTCACTGATCACCGCTGAACAGATAGTAACAGTTATGAACCAGAAAACGCCGCGCGTTACGAGATTGCCCACTTCGAATATGAAACCTGATCATATGGACTGCAACTTATCACGCCTGTAAAAGGTAGTTTATGCGTTATATGTTTTATATCGGGTCACTCTCCACCTCATTTGTGGTTCGCATGATTCATGCCACCACGAAATATAACGTAGGCTCCAATTAAAAGATCATGGAGGATGCAGAACTTAATTCAAAAGCCAAATAATCGCACAAGAGCATCTACAATTTACAACTGACTAAGTGAATTGAGGGGGCGAGTGGGACGGTATCGACAGGACAGTTGACATCTCTGAGGCTTTCGCTATCCCATTTATGATTGCTGAATGCGCTGACAACTAGGTCAATCAACAGTATAATTTACTCCCTTAATTCAAAGTGATAGACGTCACTCACAAATGCCGCCGCCGATCGACCCCATGAGTCACGATGGTTTAAGCCCTGAAGATGAACCTGACCTACAGAAGCTCATCTACTTATAATTTGCCTCATTCCTCTATGCCGAATCATCGCTTGCCTAACTGAAATCGCGCACCAATCAGTTGTAAAATATACAGAGTGGTAGGCAATCGGTTAGCATATTTGATACGTGGCCAAAACGTTCAAGTTTATACATCATCAAAGGTAGACCAATGTCTAACCTGACTGGTTTCAGCATTCAGGTGTCAAGTATGGAACTGAGCAGGTACTGCCTAAGAAATACCAGATATCGTTTCCAGATTCTCATAGAATTCATAAGAAGTCAATTATGTGAACAGCTATTCTTGGTAATTCTCATCGGGCTTTTACAATTACATAGCGTACATGTGTTTTATGCAGGAAAAAACAAAGCAAGTCAAATGGGCCATTAAAATCACAGGCATGGGGCGGATCACAGTCTAATGGATTAAGTAGGAGAGTTGGTGAGACATGTAATCGCTGGCGTCAAGTAGTTCATGCTTGCTTGAGTTTCAAGTGACTATGGAATAGTTGGCCAAGGAAATAGGGTTTGCGTGAACTGTTTTTGGGCACACAGACAGAGGTTATAGAGTGTGATGACAATAGCCTCGGCCGTCGATAACAGTCGCAGCCTGACAGCTCTGGTGTGGGCTTGACGAACCTCGAAGATAGCTCAGAAGACTTTATCCAGTTCAATTTGATGGCAAGTGTCAATTCAGTGAGAACCGGTTGCACAGGAAATGGGTTTCATTGAATCACTGCAAAGCCATTTCATGGGGTGTTCTCGAATCCTTTTATAGTAAAAATTTACTCGATTCACCGATTATCCAAACCCCGACACAACAGAAGATCTGACAAACGGCCAATCCAAATATCACGTTAGAGATACAACATCAGAATTGGACGAACGGTCTCAGTTTTGTGCCTTCCGTTATTCGCCAATTCATCTGTTCTGTATTCCGCCAATTAACATACAGTTTGTGACTATGCATGTGCTAATAAGATCAGTCAATGACAGCCTGTAATACTCTAATACTGTTGTACAGCCATAAATCCCGCTTCTCATCTCATGAATAACGACTGCTTACTAATACCAGTGCCAGTCCTTCTTACTATTCGCGTGGGAGGTTTCAATTCAAGTACGCTTTCTATGGCTATTCGAGGTCCCTAATTCCGAGTATCACACCTCTCCGATAGCCTTCTTGTGGTTCTCTCAGCGTAACCTGCCTGCTAACAGCAGGTGATATGATAAGCACAAAAGAACGAGGAAAACTTGGACAAGATGTTTTTGAGGTGTTCCAGATATGTTCGGTTTGTCCAAGGCCTTGGCAGTCATGATAACAGTTGCGCATGCATTCCACTTGATGTCTAGGCGATTATACGTCACTCTATTGTAAGATTCATTTCAGCGAGTTGTTAGCTACTTTGTGAGTTCACTCCCAAACATCTTTCATCTACAGCCATCACAGACAAGCAAAAGATCGAAATTTGTTATATAGTCCAAAGTCAGTCCGTTATGAGCTATTGTCGCCTTTATAGGTCGGTTACATTAAAACAACGATGCACAAGACCACTTTGGACAAGTTTAACTAATGGAGTTGGAGAAATCACCAACATGTCAGTCAGAGTTGCAAGCTAGTGTGGAAAAGCGCCGATGTAACCGCACTGCATAAGAATATGACAATCCAAGAGCTTTTCGTAAGAACCACTAGCCTTCTATATGTCCAGAGAATAGGCATATACTGCTGCGCTGAAGAAGCACAGCGTGTAAACTCAACTGATTGATTTTTACCAAATTAATGCTAGGAAAGCACGGTTTTATCGATATCTGATTCTGGTGTGTATCTAAAGCACACCAAATCAATACAACAATCTAACTAATAAATCAAGCATGCTCTGCTTAGAAAAATACCTTTATGAGATACACAGTTTATCTATTGAGTGACTGTTTGGAGAAGATAACCTGCCGGAACCTCAGACAAAACATTTCTTCGGAGATTTCAGTTAACTTAGTCTATCCAGGAAGAGACAGCAGAGTAATCATTACAGAACAGTGCTAGGGTGTTTACTCATTGACCGTGGGCCGCATTGTGATGAGTGATCAAATCGGAGGCGCAACTATTCTTACACTCAGTGGTATACCTCAACGTGGTGGCGCACGTTTTCCCTTCCGTCTTTGATTGGTCCATTTCACTTTTAATGGGCTAATTCCAGTAGGGTTGTCCAAGGTTGTTTAAAAACTATATATACGCGAACGCTGGTTTGTCAAGTTACATTTGGTTTGAGAGCAAATACATTCTCGGCTAAAGGTCACGGTCTTATGTGTTCTTCTGGGTTTCCGGGTATCGTTAAGCGCTGTATTACTTGTTCGTGATTCGTATATTCGTGCGCTGTCAATTCTCGTTATTATTGACCACCGGGTCATAACAGAGGTATGGCTATCGTCCCCAGTGGACGGACTGTGGACAGCACAAGCGACCTGATGACCCATCACTCAACGAAATCGGACCAACGGGCGAGAAATGGCAGGCAAAATACCCACGACTGAAAGTGTCAATCACACGCGCAAACCAGGCAGAAGTGCGCACGAATTGCAATTCGAAACCGTGGCTGCACCGTGGACTGGAATTCCGGTTCGTAAACGTGAGCATGTGAATGGCGTGAGAACGTGCGAGTTGGACAACAAATAGCGACTTTTTGCTACAATATGACCGAATTACTTAGGCGGCCTTGGGATATAAGCTGTAATCATTGAAGTGAACAAAGAACATTAGGGATTTCGTCTTGGAGCCTGAACATCTAGAACACTGGAATCAGTGAACGCTGTTGCGATACTCACCGAAGGTCAGCAAGACTTATCACTTTTCCGGATCTTCTTTAAGCAGCGCGATAACCGACTAAGCATAGTCCAATAGTTCTTCTTGGCGGTCACTCCAAACTGACACTGCATGTCTGGTTTTGTTTCCGTTTGACCCCATCAGACAGAGATAGTTAAAACGAGTGATCGAACCGGCGACCCTTCATGTCACCTGCAGCAGCTTTTATCATTGTACGTCTTTACTCGCACCAGAGCACAAGCCGTTATCTGGGCCTTAATCTACCGGTCTCTTATAGGCAGATCAATCTCGACGTCCCCAAAATTCTAAACCCCCTACAACGTGACATTTGTCTTTATTGTACCACCCTACCCATTTGTGCAACCTCTTAGATGTAAATTTGTTACGAACTCTCAGTGTCAAGGTTGTTGCACGAGCAGAGATGCCGCAGCCACGCTCGTCGCTGCACAGAAAATCTACGCTATCTCCACCGTTATGGGTAAAATTCGCTGATATAGCAATGTTTCAATTGTTATCACTGGGAATAAGACCCAGCCATCCCAACGCCTGTTTAAATTCTCAAGGTCGACGGAGGCTGTATAGAAATTCTTTTTTTTTTTGGTGGCTGGAGTGCGGTGCACTAAAGAATCCCCCACGTTCATCTCTCTAGCGCTTTAACTTGGATTTGTTGTTGTCTGTTCGCGTGTACGGTTTAGTTGCATATTCATCCGCGTTCTCGTTACGAATTCCGAATCGCATTGTCGTAAGACTGAGGAATTCTGGATGCGGGACTCATCCAACGATAGAACTAATATCACGACGTTGTACTCACTCTACTGCTTGTCGGTAAGCACAGTGTGATATTACACCGATTACTGTTTTTCGGCTATTTTGTTCTTTTTGCTTCAAACCGACAATGTTTGTCGTTATTGCTTGCCTCAACGTGTGACCTTTCATCACCTTGTGACGGTTGCGCAATCCTCCGAGCAAGCTAAAAACTGGTGTCACCGACAATACACTGTTCTACGGTGCCCATTGTAAATTAATACACCGGAAATAACTTTGTTAAGACCCCAGTATTAATCATGGGAACACACTCTGTCTGATTGCCTCCATGAAATAAAGTTGCCTCATTCATCGGGACTCGCTTGCATCCAGCGGGTTCCGAGAGACCTAAATGCTTTTCATTCGAAAAGTCAATGTCTACAACAAATACACACTTTTGCACTCGCTACATGTTGTTTCGTGTTGGGAGGGAACACAGTGCTAATTAACACTATGACAGCAGAAGTGAGTCGAGATAATGCGTAGCTTTTAGTCATAAGGACGGTCTCTACACCTACACTCCACGAATAATCCTGCGGCAATCCTAACCCCTTAACAATATCATCCTTGCGATTGCTGAGAACAGTAGTAGATTTGTTAGCTTGGGTTGTTGATTTGAGTGTCCGGTTGCTCGTCAAGTTTGGTGTGTATGTGTGTTGCAACCTAAATATAATTTACTCAACAACGAATGTGTTTGAGCTTTGGTGTATGATAATTCAGTCGTACCTAATGCGAGATCAGCGGAGCAGTGGTCAATATGGTTGCCTTACAAAAGCGTGGCCGGATTTTAAATCTCGGCCGTGGCAAGGACATGCAATAATGACAAACCCTAACATGAGTGACAATGAAGTACAGCGATTCTTCCTATATGACATGGCTGTAAAGTCCATGGGAATGCGGAAACTGCAATCAGTTTCGAGTGATGTTCAGTTCGCGTCACTAGAATGAAAGGAAGGTTTTAGTGATCTGACAGATGCCGCTAAATGTACAACGGATTGTCAAGATTCCTATGGTAAAAAGAGGCTTGGATGTCCCAATAGTATCTCCAAGCTGCTAAATCTGAACAAATACACGGATATTCTCAGGTGTTTGATTGGGCGGACGGCTTTACCATAGTCATATCGTACAGAAGCGGATATCCGGGATGTTATCAAGGTTTTGTTGGAAATAATCTGTTTACCACAACCAAAAGTTTGCATATGACAAGTTAGTTATGCCTAATATGAAGTCACTGGTGCAGCGGGCTTCAATGTTCCTTCATAAGAGTGTGAATGGGGTCCAAATCGGAGCCTAGCCAAGGACATGCACTACTAAGGCACTCTCGTCGGAGTGTGACTCGAGTATAGTGCTACTTTTCAAAGTGGGCTGGTTGAAAGGTTTATGGGAATACAAAGTCTGTAGTCAATCTTGAATGATGTCCAAATTACGTTCTTTTTTGAAAAGAAAGTGTGTTAACCTGAGGTTCCAGGACGGGTGGTTTCATACTACAACCCGCTATAGTTTCACGTTCACTAATGGTAATGACACGACTACAACCAGTCGTGAGTCTCCTGATAGCACTAATGCTATTGTATCACCAATTGCCAACTGGAGCAGCCCTCCGCAATTCATACAGCTGAAACCACGATGTGACTAGTGAAACACTGTTTTACATCATCTAACCAATTGCTCTATGTATTACTATCTATGAAAGCACTTGTGATCCAAAATAAAGTTGTAACTGTCGATAGCTCGCAGTGTTCTATTTCTACTGCGTCTAGGCTAGCAATGAGCTCCAGCTAGTTGATTATCTGCTATTAGTCTCACTAGTTTGATCATTGCAGAAAGACTTTGGCGACCTAACTGAATGAGCTTAATACACAAGGGGTTGTCAAAATTCTAGTGTTAAGGTGTTGTGTTCCTATTCGGGTGCAATCAACAGTAAATCTTCCGAGTAATAACAACGGCAAGGAGAGCACGTGGCTCCGGAGAAGTACATACTGTATTGTCACATTTACAAGCAGTAGCGTCATTTGTATGTGCGTGGTCGAGTGAGCCGTTGGTCATTGAACACACCTTGAGTCTTGGCGCAAGTGCGGGACACACAGGGGGCTTGACGCGTTTACGACATAAGGAAACGCCGGAACATGCCGTTGGCGCACACCACAAAACATCGTGCAGGCTAAGCGAAGTGCATCAGAGCCTAAACACACATTTAACCAGGGTACCTTCACAAAAACTGTGTAGCAAACGTTAAATCACAACCATCTGAGTTGATCGTAGCACTTCTTTTGGTTCATTAATGTGTGAACCATTCTGCATGATTGATAGTACAAGGCAGTGGGACGGGTAGATGACTGGATCCAAGTATGAAATTTCCCAGCTTGCATTGTGGCTTTTGAGCTCAGCTGGTAGAACGTTTGCCGTATATGGGTGTGCTTTCACTGCCACTGGTTCGAATTACGTCAAAACCAGGGCGTTTCAAAGTTGGATTACTTCCAAATGATGGTTCTGATGTTATGTATTGATAAAACGAGATTAAACCCGTTCCCTGTTGAGTTTCAACCTCAGCATCTCAAGTGAACAAATTGAGAGCAAATAATATATGTTAATGAGTAAACGCGAGGTGTTGTTTATCACTGTTTACCCAGTTGTCTTCGGTGACAGATCTGATAAGGTCTAAAACCGAACTCCTTCAAAACCTCACCTGCAGGAGAATTAGAAATGAAATAGTTTGTGATAAAACCTCAAAACGTTTTGTGGAATATTTGAACTATCCTATTACAGAGTAATCGTTCACCTTATTTTGTTACACACTGATCTATCGGTAGATCTCCCACCAATAATTTATCGATACATAGGTTATGGAAACCACACTTATTTTTTGGCTACTGGGATGCCTACGTTAACCCCTCCAACAGCTTTCCCGAAACTTCATCCAGCTAGTAGCGTAAACAACATCGGTTGCTTGACCGTCACATTTCTTCGTTTTAGGCCAGCTGGTTGGTTGAAGCACATTCTCTGGTTCACATGATGTGTGCTATCTCGCGGTGATTTTTCATAAGTGAAGGAAACTATCTGTACGTAACAATCTTACTAAACACGATTAAAATGAAAAACCTTTGTTACAGTGAATTCATGCATAAGATGACCATTGTAGGCTAACGCAGATCAGTACATATCTGACGAGACCACTCTCGATAATCCAAAATGAGTCGTGTCGCACCGCGCTTGGTTTTACTCACCAACCAACTCTGCAAGATGTGTACAAGATGGACATGTTTAAAAGGAACTACCATTTAGATTCAGCCTTATCTCCAACCGTACCGCTATTTGCCAAGTTGAACCCAGACCGTGTTCCACTCAATAGACTGCAACTGGACTATTTATTCATGGCTGTTGTTTGACACGTCAAGCTGTAAACAACTGTTTCGTTTTAAGCAACTGTGGAATAAGGCCAGTGTTTCACGATAGCCGGAGCGCACTGAGGCGATGGAGTTGGACGACGCGACCCAGTTGGGGTCTACACTCTTATTTTGGTGACAGTAATCATTCCCCGGTGGTACTACTGAGAATTCACATGTCCACCTTGGCCGGGAGGCCCTTCGCGTAGGCGTTAACGAAATTGTTGTGAGCCAAAACCACGGATGACATAGACGTTATCTATTCGGCAAACCAATTCTTGGGTTATGCGCTTCAACAGGACCACAAACAAAAACACCCATCTGCATACGACACTCGTCTCAGAATTTCACGGTTGTCATGGGCGCCCATGCTCAGTTTGTTTATGTAACAAGAACTATTTCATGCGATACTGCACTCCAATATTCCTTCTTGTATTTTTCGCGCGGCCATTTCGATGTCAAAATCCATGCTGTTGTCCCCACTACGAATAGTAGTGATGTGAGTAATATAGTGTGATCGCTCATCCTCATTACACAATGTATATAGATTGATGCAAAGGCCTTTCCTCTGCTGTTCGACGGCTGAAGCAAACCAGTCCGTTTCACTTGAAAAATCGGCTCGCTGTCTACTTTAGCGGACGAAACATCACAGTCAAATTGGTGAGCTACGTAGCATTAGGTGGTGCCGAATATTAGTTCCGTTGTAGTAGGGTTGCTTTTTTATTAACACTATACACCACCGTTCCTTTTGGAAACGGTGAATTCTAAATATATGCCTGAACGTGCAATTCTTCAGTGCAGTTGTCACCCCTTCTGACACAGTGGCGTCATAAGTATACAGGCGACAATTATGTGCTAAGGAGGAGGTCGCAAACTGTTTAAGTTCCGATAAGGTGATTGTGCAAATTTCTTCTCAGGCTCATCTCGGACCTCGTCTACCAAAAATTAATTGCTTGATGGGTTGCATGTACGGATGTTTTATTATACTGGGAATAAATCAGAAGCAGTAGCCGCACTGCGCCATGTGTGTCAAGAATGAGAACAAGTGCGCACGTTCACCGGTCTCTAAGTCTTCAAGCACTTGGGCTGTAGCCGAGTGATCTTTAGTCGACACCGCAACCTAACCGGCAGTTGGCAGGGCAAAGGTCCATTTAGAAAAGACAGACAAAAGTGACGGGTGCAAATTAGAAGTGATTACGTTCTTGTGAAGTATCTGCTGGTGTCGTCAATCCAAGTCACCAAAGCTAACATAGAGCAAGCAGGAGTGTTAACCTTGGCTGATGGGTGTGACCAATTCCCCAAGTCGATCAATAAACTAGTCACCAGTTCCATGACGCTCACGTGTTAACATGTTTTTTTGGTTCCATCAATGTACGGTGTTAACCTGTGACGTCGGCCGTTAAGCGTGTGCCCGCTGATTGCAAGTGACACCTAGAAAGCAGCCACTTGTTCTAGCACATGCATTTTTCTCACGATCAACCTAATTGTATGGGCTCCATTGCCGTCGACACATTGCTTCCTTGGTTTGGCTATTATGTGCTTGTGACAAGTTGCAGTTCTTCAAGACACCTTCTAAGGTATGCAGCTGATATACTGCTGTCAATAAACATAATTCAGATGTGACCCATCTGTGGAGGTCAGGACTACGGCTGGATCTCATGTCATAAATCCGCCACACTACTTATTAGTAAAACATGTATATGTTGAAGGCGATCTTTTCCAGCTCCGAGATCTGTAGATCGGTTTCCTTATTTCGTTTAGTTGCTTAATCTTCGCTTTATGCTCGTAAGCTGCATTTTGAAAGCTGTCTTAAGTGCATGCGGATACCAGCACTGGTCAATTGTAACCAAGTCCTGAAGGCTAGCTGGCTGTCAGACGATCTGTCTTTGCCTTCGTCTGGTCAGCTAGCGAGCATCCTGTGATAGCTCCTAACTGGTACGAGAGTACCGCATTCATAACGCACTCACCGTAGGCCTTAGTCCACCTTGAACGTGCACAGACGATAGGTGATTTTGCATGTGGGTGCAAGCATTCGTATGACTCAGCCTGCACGACACCAGTGCGTCTGCAACCCCACGTTGCCAACGCCTGTTTGAATTGTCATATGGTCCTTCTTAATTAACCGACTATTGTGTTAACTGATCATGCCGGCTTTGACGTTCGTCTACACAACGAAAAAAGCTAAGATCGCGCTACCATTGTTCTATAGAGTGTGCGGCCTGAGATTGGACCATAACTAGGCGAAACATGAAAACGTGCGTCAGGGGTAACGAATGTACCAGAGGCCGTAATGATATGTCGGTGGCCATCACTGCGATGACAAACAAGGGAAGTTCTCGCCCCTTCTCGAATATGCATATTAGAATATGCCTATTCGGTCATACGAAACTGTCTGAAATCAGCTTGAGGGTGGCATGGAATCTGGGATGAGACATGCGGTAGGAGCCCGTAAAACCAGAGCGTTTGAAGTTTTCAGATGAAACCCAACTGTGAAAAGTCAGGGCTTCGGCTGCATTCGAACCAGCGACAGAAGTTTATTGGCACAAATGGACGAGGAGTGGTTGTTGTGGTGTCACATATCATTGTGCCTTCACAATCGGCTAGGGGCGTCTCCCGAAGTTTGAGTGAAGAAATGTAGCACTGCTGCAACTCCGGATCGTTGTTTTGTGCTCATGCTATTTCCTTCAAGTTGACTGCGCCATTTCAGTGTTAGCCACCCAAGTTAACTCCGGGTTAGGCGTCGGCAACGATGTTCATATCTTCCACCATTTACTGTGTCTGTTTTGAACTGGGAAATGTGGCCCAACTGTCGAATTTCTCCCCGAGGACCTGTGGCCGGGCTTGGGGTTTAGAGAATAGATGAATGGTCTCCGATCTGCGAGGACAGTAAAACGCCTACCCTCCAATACGTGACGAGAGTGCTTAACGGCGAGAAAGAAAGCCAGCAACTCGCCACCGAAGGTAATATAACGCGCTTGCGCTTATTGAAGCCTGCAATTGACCCTTCCACGATCTGTTGCAAAACCGTGCCCGCAGCTGACTGGGAGATATTGGTCTGCAAAATGAGAATTGAACTGTCGTCTACACGCATGTGTGCCAGAGCGGTCACCTGCGGTAACGCGTCTTTGATTGCAAGAAATGCAGTGTTAGCGAGAGGCGGTAAAACAAAATGTTTAGAACTGTCCTTTAACAAATCTGTAAATTTCCAACAAATTCCAACGGTGTGAGATGAAATGACAGTAATGAATAAAAAATGCCTAAAAACTAACATGGACTTTTCTGGGATTGTGGTGGCAAATAATATTTAGGGACGGCGGTTTTCTCCGGTGATAGCTCAATGATGTCACGGGTGATTCGGTTCCCCCGAAAATCTACGGGGTCCACACCAAAAAAAACTCCGCCTGGTTTTGGGGTTATGCCCTACTGATCGAAGCGTTCTAAGACTGCACGGAGTTGTGAAATGTACTTCCGTATGTACTATCTCCCTACGAGAACATCGTCAGTTTGGTCATGCACAAAGTACAGACCATGGAGGACTTAATTCATGAACTACTGGAAGGTGTGGGCTGTATTTCGCAAAGCAAATGACATGCGAACTAACTCATACAGGTCAAATGGGGGAGTAACAGCCGTCTTCGCCACATCTTCTGGAGCTACGGAGATCTGGTGGTATGCCTAAACCAAATCAAGTTTTGAGAAGGTGGTCTTATCGTAGAGACCTATGGAAAGATCGTGAATATTTGAAACCGGGTACTTGTCGGGGACGGTAGTGTTGTCTAAAGCACGATAATCACCATACGGACGCCATTCGCCTGGTAAGAGTCGAGTTATTATATGCATGGGTGAGGCCCACGAACTACTGAAGAGTTGAATAATGCCGAGTCGTAGAAGATTCTTGAATTCGACTTCGGCGACTTTGGGTTTCTCAGATGGCAGCCGCCGGAGATGAGCGACGACAAGTAGTTCTTCAGTGGTAATGTGATGGAAAAATCGCCTTTTTACTTGTGATAATGAATCTCACGGATTGACAGAAACGTGACTACTGTCGAAGCAGAGTTGCCAAACTGTTGTCTGGTAAGGCCGAACGTAATCCCGTTGAATTAATCGATGTGGTCTTTCCGAGCATTTACCAATTTGTCGTGCTACCTCGCAGTTTCCGATTCCTCACATCCAACACGAGTCCAAAAGGTGGGAAAATCGACGCTAGTTCAACGGTGAAGACTTCTGGAGAAAATTATAGAAAAGATTACGGAATGAACGAAACTTTGGAAGTAAGTGTAGCGAACTTCAATACACGGGCTCACCGATCTGTAGAAGACTGACCCCATTCAAGGATACGAGCACAAACAGACAGCTCAAAACAATTACCGATCAGTTCAATATAAGCAATTCTGACCCAGACGGAGCAGGAGCACCAAGATAACGACACACGCACATGAGAAGTGTATCGTCAGGTCAAATCAATTGAAACGTTTTGTACAATGAACTGAAGTAGGCTGTACATACAGTGTGGTTCGGTAAGCGCCTGGACTTTCGAAGAACCAACTGGACTCGGAATGTCCCAAGTTTAAGCGGTCGCAGCTCACTGACCAGGAGTCTGGGCGGGCTCGGCTGAAACTTCGGTGTAGGATAAAGCGTCAAGCCAGTTCCCCCGCAGTTTAACTGATGACCGTGAGGGATTTGTGGATCTACAGGGAACATCAATACTACCAATTGTCAGGCCTGATCGATTAGAGGAGGGAAGTGTGTACAACAAACCTCAGTTAGAAAAACACGATATTAGTATACCCATCCCATAAGGACTTGACATGGGCGATAGTCGCAAAAATGATACTGATAGTCCGAAACATTTAGAACCCATAAAAAATGTTTTCTGTTCCTAGAAGGGAAAGGCTACCTTTATCAAAAGTGTAGCAGCAAATTGTGATGTGATTAAGGTCATATGTCTAGACTGGCCCTCTCTGGTATGTGGTCAGAAGGTAATGCTCGCATCGCTGAGCGACCCTCGCGTACATGTGCCCGCAGTTGCTTCGATAAACTCACAGTTTGTCAACACCACTGCAGTCAATGTCATACGCACACGCACGTGTGTACGCAATTAGAGCAACAAACATGCTCTCATCTCGGACATTAATCTATAGAACGCGATTGAGCCCAGTGTCTTCGCTGCGGCTGACAAAACAAAGAGACCAATCAAACATGACAACACAACTTATCTGGGTCTTTCGCGTACCGGTGAACAGCATAACACAGCCACTGTGCTCCATGGAATCTACAGTGTTTCCATCATATGGACGACTACATCAGTACCTATAGAATTCCACCTAATAATACATTAAAACACCCACGATGTCTGTCGCTGTATCTTGTTCGAACTATTGTTGTAAGTCCATTTCCCCTTAAGAATGCTTGTCTGAAGAATGGCCAAGGAGTACGAGGTCATACTGTTTCTAAACCAGTTGCTTTATTCGATGTTTCACCACACACCGTATACCCTCGTTTCGGTGCAGCACCGATCGTAGCGCCAGTCGTGGTGTTGTTAACCGAGAAGGCTGGTGGCACAGAAGTTGTTTATTTGGGGAAACCAATAGACGTGTTATGCGCCTCAACGGGACTGCGAACAAAAACACTCATTTGCACACAACACTGATCTGAGGATGTTCCAGTTACTTTGATCACCAATTCTCAGTTCCCTCATGTGACAAGAGCCATTCCATGTAATGCTGCTCTCCAATGATCCTCCCCGTAGCTCTCCCGTATTTGTTCCGCGGCCATTTCGATCCATGTTGTCGACTCGCTACTCAGTAGTTGTGGTGTCAGTAGAATAGCGCGACCGTCCATCATCACTAGAATAGTAGCTTTCCGTCGGTGTACTGTGGATCTTCGAAAACGCCTTCAAGTTCCATGTGACAGGGCGGAATGTCAATGGCTATCACTATGTCTATCTTCTCGTGATCTCGAAGACCACCTAGCACTGTCCGCAGCGAAGCTTAGCAAGTTGTTTTAATGTACGAGCCACGTTTGATGGAATGCATCAGCAAGCCTCTTTCTGAATTAGTGCCTGTGATGTGAACGTTGCTTCCTCAGGTGCTACAAGCAGTCGTACGCGTCCTCGGTCCACGTAATGCTCTTCTGCGGGTGCGATTGGGGAACTGCTTGAAGTTGGCTAAATGAGCATAAGTAGTCGGATGTTTCAACGTCCTGCTTTCATCAATCCCTCAGCCGTACATGACTAAATTTTGAATAGTTTCTTCCACCCTTTGTTCAGGTCAGTGTTCAGAGTCTCAGAGACTAGGTATAATTTTTCGTCCGTTATCATCCTCCCATCCTAGTAGCTATCAATCGTACTACTAGTGTTGTGGATCCAGAAGGCGGACGACACAAAGGTTACTTCATTAGAGAAACCAACACACTACTTAAGCGTCTGAGCACGACTAGAAACGGAAACACTCATTTGCACACCATACTCTTCTGAGGATACTCCACTCGCTTTAGACACCGTGTATCAGTTCCGTCGTGTAGCGGAAGCCATCATATGTCATTCTGTCCTCCAACGATCCATCCCGTATCTCTGCCATATTTATCACGCGATTATCTCGATCCGCGATCATCTCGATCCATGCTGCTACTGAATAGTGGTGTGAGTAGTATGGTGCGACCGTATCTCCTCACTACACTAGGAACTCTCTTCTCATAATCGGCTTTTATCCGCATTCACAGGAGATCCAGATTGACGGAAGAGTCTTCACTCATCCACCCTGTTAACTGATCAATCCTTGTGTCAGACAGTAGTTTCCATTTATGCTCACCTTACTGTTCAAGCAGTTGGTTGTTCTCTCTATGGAAAAACCACCATTTAGCAGTGCATGGGTGAACTTCCGAAGCAACGGCAATAGAATTCCATTCACTACCGCTCTCAAAAGCACCATGCGCGAGCGCGCTGATGCATTTCCTGTGAATAAGGTTTAAGTGAGGTAGGACAGGATAGTCTTGTGACTACAAGCGCTCAACTTGGCATTATGTATGAGAGCTTACCTAATGAAATAAGCAACAGTATAGTGACACACCGTGCGCACTATCATTACTCACATTTTCACAGATGAGCGAAGTGTATGCTGAATTAATTTCTTAGTGAGGGCCAGAACTCATAAACAAGTTTAATTACCCAGTCAGTGAGCGATAACTTCATAGAACTCCATCATGTAATTTGTCCGGGTGGAAGTCAAGGCTTGATATGATGTGATGGTCCATTTGCATGTTGATCGAAATTAGCACAGGTAAAGACGCTGCATACTTTCTGTGTGACTCGTTGATTTACCAAATAACCTCATCAGATATACACGGACGGAAAGCGTTGATATTTCTCAGAGTAGGGGTGAGAATCTATATTTTCATTACAGAGAAGGTGGGTCATGATTTTCAGAAGTTCGAGTGAACAGTTCATTCAGTGTGTGTACCTTTCTATCAGACACTATTCACTTGCCTTGATAAAACATAACGTTTGAATGCGGTTGATTATGGCTGATAAAACTCTCATACCGAGCTCTCTTGATTGATGGCTTGCCAATCACCGTCCAAACCATATGCACAAGTGCACACAAATGTGGTGATCAGTGTGAATTCGCTCCGAAATAGATCGAATTTCCTTCTCGTTGGTCCATGATTGGTGAACAATGGAATAAACGAATGAAGGTCACGTCTAAGAACAAATGAGAAGTGGTGGGTTGATGAACGAGTGACACTCATTCTTGATCACGTGAGCGATCGGTGTTGAGAATAGCGAGCAACATCATCATCATAACAGCCATGAGCCTGACCAAAAGGTA